>JADBJO010003151.1:140000-145000 GCA_016801955.1 Conus betulinus | reverse complement strand
TTCTGCATGATTTTTTTTTTTTTTTTTTTTTGAGGGAGTTTGCTTGTGGGTTGGGTGGAGAAGGGAGGGGGGGGGGGGTCAAGGGTAGAATTCCAATATTCCCACGTACGAATATATTGTTTCCTGGATGCATGGTTCTTGAAATATGTTGATGAAAACTTTTGTCACAATGTAGAACTCTCAGACAGTAGTTTAAATCACATGTTTTATATACACGGTGGTGCGCTGTGCGTGTGTGCATGCGTGCGCGCGCGCGTGTGTGTATGTTTGTGGTGTGTGTGGTGTGTGTGCGTGCGCGCGCGTGCACGTGCGATCAACCTAGCAATGCTTTAACCAGCAGGCCAACTAACAATAGGTACCATTGTGAGTTCTCCGCCACCACACGTCGAAGGGCAATAACCAAAGTTTCATCGTTCGCTCCGTACATGCACCGCCTTGGAAATTGGCGGGCAGCAGCGAAGAGAGGACAGGTTGTCCCAAGTGTAAAGGGACATGATTCTGCCTAACTGTTCAGAGGAGAGTGTTGGCAGGAGTTAATCCCAAAACGTGGTATGGGACTTACCATGAATCGAATTTCAAATAGGGGAACCATCAGCGAGAGGAGTTGATCCAAATATAGCTTGGCCTGATGGATTGGACCGCAGTGAGGGGTAACCTAGCTGGTAGTATGGAACGTCAGTTAAGATGTTTGGGAGACTGCGGTCACTCGGCAGACATGTTGGCCACGGCTGGTCTGGGCAGACTGATGTAGAAGACTAAGTTGAGGCCGGGCAGACGGCCATTGGACTTCGCCGGCACCTTCACTGGTGTTGCTTTTGTTGAGGAGGTCTTCAGCCTCCCTTTGACCACGGCTGGTCTGGATGGGTTGGTCTGGACGACCAATTAGAGGCTGAAGAGTCAGCCCTGAGTCCGTGACACCGTTGTTGGTGTTGTCTTTGCTGAGGAGAGTTTGAGCCTTTAGAGAGGTTCCCCAGGTGGAAGTCGTTGGCGACGGAGTTGACACATGCCGGATTTTGCCTTAGATGCGGGGTCTAGAGGGTCGGTCTTGATGTCCCCCTGTGTTCCTCCAGATCCAGCCACTTACATGATGGTCGATCCCGTTGTTTGTCGGGCCGTCTGGGGTAGAATGTCTGTTCGAAGTTTGGAGACAATTATGGCAGCCCAGCAAAGCCGGATCTGATATCATTTGGATTAGACCCTTCTAGTGGTTCCATTGTGATTCAAGCGTGGTGATGGCCACAAAGGGAGTTTCTGGAAAGATCTCGGTGAAAGATGCTGGGAGGCCTACATACCCCCAGCGTCCTGGCTCTAAGGCCATGTCTTCACTAAGCAGAGTGTGGTGAAGGCTGTGACGCTGGTTCCGTTATTGTGGTGTTTGTGAATGTAAAGGGCTGAAAAGAAACAGCCACGCCTTACTGGGCCGGTGTGTGACTGGTGAAACGTGAGGAGCCGTAGCGTGTAGTTCTGTCCTGAGGTGGGTGAGGTTTGTTCGGTCCAGACCGGTCTGTTGGTTCAGCTATGATTTAAAGTAAAAGAAAGAAGAAACCATCGAGCTGGTACTGACGTGGAAGATGATGTGTCCACTCGCTCACTTCCTCGTCTTCTACTCCTCTTCCCTCTTCTCTGCTTATATCCTCTTACACAGCGGACCGGATCATTCATTCACTGTTACAACATTGCCACCTGAAAGACTGCTTTCATAAGTGTAGTGTAGTGTAGTGTAGTGTAGTGTAGTGTAGTGTAGTGTAGTGTTTAGTGTTGAGTTGAGTTGAGTTGAGTTGAGTTGAGTTGAGTTGAGTTGTGTTGTGTGTTGTGTTTGTGTTGTGTTGTGTTATGCTGTGCTTGTGTTGTGGTGTGCAGTGCTGTACTATATTGTACTGTATTGAATTGTATTATACTGCGTTGCATTACTTCGCATTGCATCATGTTGAATCTTGTCACAAAGTGTAGCATAGCACTAGGTCACATTGTAATACATTGCATCATGTTGAATTGTGTCACAACGTGTTGCATAGCACTGGGTTACATTGTAATACATTGCTTCATGTTGAATTGTGTCACAATGTATTGCATAGCACTGGGTCACATTGTAATACATTACATCATGTTGAATTGTGTCACAATGCGTTGCATAGTACTGGGTCACATTGTAATACATTGCATAGCATTGTACGCTGTTACATTGATATATGGGAGTGTATTGTACCTTGCATTTTGTGCTGTTTCGTTTTGTGCATTGCATACAATTGTATGCTTTGTTGTATTGCATTGCATATATCGCATTGTATTGCTATATACCGCATTGCACTGCTGTACATTGCACCATTTTTGCATTGCATACCATTGTATCGTTTGTTGTATTGCCTTATATGAATCTATTGTGTCGTATTGCCTTGCATTGTATACCACTGTAGATCCACTGCACTGCTGTATTCCATTCTGTTGTTTTGCATTGTTTTTAATGGTATTGTATTGTATAGTATTGCATGTATTGTGTATATCATGTAGTTACATACTGTATCATGCTGAATTACATTGTGTTAAATCATTTCGGTTTAAATATTGTTTTACTGAATGGAGCACACGTTTCTTTAAAAGTTCGCGTGTTTGCAATAAACCTTTTTTTTTTCTATTCCTTTGTTTAAAGGAATATGATTTTGCGGATATGTTGGCTTCTATTGTATCATATCGCATTGACTGTGTTGTATTTCATTGCGTCATTTTGTATTATTACATTGCATTATCCTATATAATATCGTTTCCAACGGTATCACATGAAGTTGAGTTGTGTCCTATCGCTGTGTGTGCTGTGTTTGATCGTGTTGAGTGTTTCTAATCATATTGTTTAGCATCTTCTTTCATTGTATCTGTTTCACATTAAAGAGGCCAATGTCGTAGAGCATCGTGACTTGTTTTTCTATGTTATATGACATGGTCTCATTGCACTGTGTTTAATTTTATCTTGTTTAGTGCAGCTTCGCACCACTCGGCATCGCATTGCAGTGTTTTGTGTCGTGTTGCGTTGAGAGAGACACAAACACAGAGGAAGAGACAGACTGACAGAGATACAAACAGAAAGGCACAGACACAGACAGACAGACAGACAGACAGACAGACAGACAGACAGACAAGCGGCCTAACCGTCATCCATTACACGAAATTCATCACCGGTTACTGGTAATGCGTGAAAGCTGTATCCAGTGTGGCGCAGACGGCGGCTCACACATACTAATCAGCCTCGTACATCTTCATCCCGCGCCTCAGCCTTGAACGCTGGAAGTGTCACGCCGAGAATCGGTTTCCTGTCTGCCGTGGTTGAGAGGCTTGTACAAACGTGACTTGAATAGACCGTGACCGCGACCAGCGACGTTACGTACAATTCTTCAGCTGCGCCCTGTTCGTTCGCTGACTCGGAAAACTTCTGTCCCGTTAACAACGAGAAACGTTCCAATTGTTCACAGGGTTCGGGTAATTCCTTGCTTATACAAAAACAAGTTTGGAAGAAAATGGTTGAGTAGTGTATTGTACTGCTTTTATATATCGTTTTGTATTGTCCTGTAGTGTGTTGGATATATGGAAGGTTTTGCAATGTTTTGTGGTGATTGCATTGTATTCTATTGTGGTGCTGTTTGTGTGCGATGCATTGCGTTGTGTGTGTTGTGTGTGTGTGTGTGTGTGTGTGTGTGTGTGTGTGTGTGTGTGAGTGTGTGTGCGTGTGCGTGTGTGTGTGTGTGTGTGTGTGTGTGTGTGTGTGTATTATCGTGTCTTATTGTATCGTGCCTTATTGTTCGCATTGTAATTGTATGTTATCATATTGCATTGCATTAGAGACAGGGGGCGTGTTACTGTATTGTGCCTTATTGTTTGCATTGTATGTTATTACATTGCATTGCATTAGAGATAGAGGTGTGTTATTGTATCGTGCCTTATTGTTTGCATTGTATGTTATTACATTGAACTGCATTACAGATAGAGGCGTCTTATTGTATTGCGCCTTATTTTTGGCATTGTATGTTATTATATATTGCACTGCATTACAGATAGAGGCATCTTATTGTATTGTGCCTTGTTGCTGGCATTGTAAATTATATTCCATTGGATTACAGATAGGGGCAGAAACAAACAAGCACCATGAATCAGTTGTCACAGGAGTGATCGTTTCGTCCTTGGCGGGGGCGGGGAAAGGGGGGAGGGGGGAGGTGGAGTACAATTTGTTTTTAGAGGTCGTCAGTGACCAAAGGTCTTGAGGGATGGGAGGAGAGGAAGCTAGACTTATTCTCTGTTGGGGGAGTAGGGGCAGGATGGGTGTTACTGTTTACTGTTTCATCTTCCATACCTCCTGGTCGCATTATTATTCACTTTCCCACTGCTCGATCCGCCCCCCCCCCCCCCCCCCCCCCACCACACACATACACAACCACATCCAAGTTGCATTATTTTCCACACTGCTCGATCCGCCCCCCCCCCCCCCCCCCCCCACCACACACACACACACACAACACATCCAAGTTGCATTATTTTCCACACTGCTCGATCCGCCCCCCCCCCCCCTCCCCCCCCCCCCACCACACACACACACAACCACATCCAAGTTGCATTATTTTCCACACTGCTCGATCCGCCCCCCCCCCCCCCCCTCCCCACCACACACACACACAACCACATCCACATCCAAGTCGCATTATTTTCCACACTGCTCGATCCGCCCCCCCCCCCCCCCCCCCCCCCCACCACACACACACACACACACATCCAAGTCGCATTATTTTCCACACTGCTCGATCCGCCCCCCCCCCCCCCCCTCCCCACCCACCACACACACACACAACCACATCCAAGTCGCATTATTTTCCACACTGCTCGATCCGCCCCCCCCCCCCCCCCTCCCCCCCCCACACACACACACAAACCACATCCAAGTCGCATTATTTTCCACACTGCTCGATCCGATCCGCCCCCCCCCCCTCCCCCCCACCACCACACACACACACACCACATCC
>JADBJO010003151.1:127500-135000 GCA_016801955.1 Conus betulinus | reverse complement strand
AATATTGCGTTGTGTTGTACTGTGTCATGCTGTAAGGTATAATACTGCCTCGTGTTGCACTGTGTCATGTTGTAAGGTATAATATTGCGTTGTGTTGTTCTGTATCATTTTGTATGGTATCATATTGCGTTGTGTTGTACTGTGTCATGTTGTAGGGTATAATATTGCGTTGTGTTGTTCTGTACCATGTTGTAAGGTATAATATTGCGTTGTGTTGCACTGTGTCATGTTGTAAGGTATAATATTGCGTTGTGTTGTACTGTGTCATGTTGTAAGGTATAATATTGCGTTGTGTTGTAATGTGCCATGTTGTAAGGTAAATATTGCGTTGTGTTGTACTGTGTCATGTTGCATGATATAATATTGCGTTGTGTTGCACTGTGTCATGTTGTAAGGTGTAATATTGCATTACTTGTACTGTATCATGTTGTAAGATATAATATTTCGTTGTGTTGTACTGTGTCACGTTGTAAGGAATAATATTGCGTTGTGTTGTACTGTGTCATGTTGTATGGTATAATATTGCGGTATGATGTACTGTGTCATCTTGTAAGGTATAATATTGCGTTGTGTTGTACTATACCATGTTGTATGGGTCTGATATTGCGTTGTGTTGTACTGTCATGTTGTAAGTAAGGTATAATATTGCGTTGGTTGTACTGTGTCATGTTGTATGGTATAATATTGCTTTGTGTTGTTCTGTATCATGTTGTAAGGTATAATATTGCGTTGTGTTGTACTGTATCACGTTGTAAGGTATAATATTGCGACGTGTTGTACTGTGTCATGTTGTAAGGTATAATATTGCATTGTGTTGTTCTGTGTCATGCTGTATGGCGTAATATTGCGTTGTGTTGTACTGTATCATGTTGTAAGGTATAGCATTGCATTGTGTTGTACTGTATCATGTTATAAGGTATGATATTGCGTTGTGTTGTTCGGTTTCCTGTTGTATTTCACTTGTGTAGTACTGTATCAAGGTATACTGTACTGTATCGTATTATAGTATTGTATGGTATAATACAGAGTCATATTGGATTGTTTTATGTTCTATTGCACTGTACTGTGTTATATTGCAGTGTGTTACATTGCGTTATTGCGTTGCGTTGTGTTGCAATGTGGTGTATCAAATGGTTAAGTGTTGCCATCGCATCGCACCATATTGCGTTGGGCTGTGTGTTGAGTTATATTGGTGGCATTGTTTTTGCATTATGTTGTAATATGTGTCTTTATCTATCTATCTACATCTATCTATATCTGTCTGTCTACCTATCTGTCTGTCTACCTACGTATACCTACCTATCCATCCATCCATCCATCCATCCCTCTCTCTCTCTCTTTCTCTCTGTCTCTCTCTCCCTCTCTCTCTCTCTCTATTTACGTCACTGCACTCTGTAGCATCATGCTGAAGTGCATGTCACTGTAACGCAAGAGATATACGACCATGTTATTTATTCCATTGTGTTGCCTGACATCTTAAGCATGACACTGTACTGTGCGGAGGTTTACTGAATCACTACACTCACATCTTACCCCTGACTTCTGCAGTGGGTTTCTTTTTTTCACCTCATCATCTTGCTGACAGACAGATCGATCACAAATAGATAACTGAATAAACGAATAAATAAACAAACAAAACAGACAACAAAACGAACAAGAACAAAACAAACAAACAAACGCGATTGAAGTTCGATGCAGGAAGTAAAAAAAAAAAACAACAAAACAAAAACAAACAAAAACCCAGATCGTACAAACAAGCAAACAAACAAACAAATGCAGTTGAACTTCGACGTAGGAGGAAAACAACAACAACAATGAAACAAACAAACAAACAAACAAAAAACCCAGATCGTCTAATCTTCCTCAGGTGAGCGCCACTCTGTCCGACGCTTCCTCTACCAACATGATCGCTGACACACTTGCACGTTCACGTGTGACAACGCTGCCGCGATGAGCTGATCGGCTGAAGATTGGATGGAAAACGAGAGCAACAACGGCAACAACAACAACAAACCCCCTCTCGTGGCGACAGCAACGACCACGGGGGCTGTTGTACAGGCGGATGCGAACAGTGACGCACACGGATCTGCGATGACGCTCCAACATACGATCTGTCTCTGGGTATCTTCTTCCTTCACTCCCCCCCCCCCCCCCCCCCATCCCCCTCGCCGTGCCCTATCTCCACATTCCCACCTCACCTCTACCCACCCCATCCATAATCCAACCCGTCAGATCATGTTCTTTTGCTGTCACAGCACGCTCTTGCATTTAACAGCAACCACGCTGCGCGTGCACACGCGCGCACGAGCAAACCCACATGCACGCACACACGCGTGCACGCACGCACACACAGACGCATGCACGCACGCACGCACGCACGCACGCACGCACACACACACACACACACACACACACACACACACACACACACACACACACACACACTCACACACACACAAGCGCGCGCGCATACGTACGCATACACATGCATACACACACGCAAACACACACACACACACACACACACACACACACACACACACACACACACACACACGCTGTCTGTCTGTCTCTGTCTCTGTCTCTCTCTCTCTCTCTCTCCTATATCATCATCATCATCATCATCATCATCATCATCACCTCTCTCTATTCCTCCAGTCTTTACCATCAATAAGTTCGCAAGGCAGATGAGGTAGACAGACAGACAGGCAGACAGACAGGCCGACAGTCAGACGTTCAGGCGGACAGGCAGGCTGACAGGACCGGCGGGAGGGGGGGGGGAGGGGGGAGCGGGGGGGGGGGGGGGGGGGGGGGGGGGGAAGCTCAACGGCAGCTCTCGCTCATTGAACAATACAGGTTGGATCTCTTCTGCCCCGGCTACACTGACGCCCACTGTGCAAAGCAGTAAACTGACTATGGAAGTTCACTGGCTTCAACAGTTAACATTCACTATGTTCACGATCAGAACAGTACAAAATTACAATCATCATCTAAAATGTGATTCTAATGCTGAAACGATTAATCGTAAAGACATCGGATGATGAGGAATATACAAACAAATAAACAAACAAACAATCAAAACAAAACAAAACAGCATACGACCCAACAAGCCCTGAGCAATGAAAACGGATGATTATGACATTAGTTCCCGGTTTGAGGCATTTTTTTTTTTTTTTTTTTTTGCAACTTTGCAAAGCAGTCTTTGCTTTCACAGGTTTTGAATCTGCTCATGGTCATGCCTCTATCTCTGCACGTGAATCATAGCAACCCGGCTCAATTTGTTTTCGTGTGTCATGAATATTTCTTTGAATGGATCATAATTGCTTTTTTTTTTTTTTTTTTTACGGTGATTTACATTTGACCGCTGATAAAAGACTGAAAAGCAAAGCAAAATCAAGCAATCATGAAGCAAGCATCAGCTTCAGCGACAGCACAAACGCAGTAATTATGACGGTCTCTCGAAGAAAATTACACAGAAAACAGATATTCTAGGCTTTTGACGCTAAGCGTTTCATGTAGAAGGCACAGAACGGTGTGAAGGGGGGGACGGACTTGGTCAAAAGCGAGTTCGTCTCGCTGCTGGTGTTGAGCGGCGCTGAGCGCTACGCGTTAAGTCTTAGTTATTTCTTCCAAGCAGTTGTACACTGGTGTTTTGGGTGGTAACTTTTCGTGTACTTGTATGTCCACTGGAATCCTCATGGCTTAGTAACAGTCGTGATGGATCTGTCTGCGTGCTTTCGAAGCCGAAAGTGGACTAAAAAAAAGTTAGCGTGATGTGTGTTGACTGTTGGGAGTGAAGGGTAGGAAGTGTTACGGGCTGTCTTCGCCGTTACGTTCCGTGTCAAAGAGTAAGTGGCTTTTGAGTTATTGCTTTTCCAGACGGAATGAATGGACTCTGTGTGTGTGTGTGTGTGTGTGTGTGTGTGTGCGCGTCGCGCGCGCGCGCGCGCGCGCGTGCATGCGTGTGTGTGCATCAGTGTGCGTGTATTCATGCATTTGTGTCAGTGCTGGCGCGTGCGCGCGCGCGTGTGTGTGTGCACGCGTGCGTGCGTGCGATTGTGTGTGTGTGTGTGTGTGTGTGTGTGTGCACGCGCGCGCGCGCATGCGTGTGTGTGCATCAGTGTGGGTGTGTTCAGGCATTTGTGTCAGTGCTCGCGCACGCGCACGTGTGTATGTGTGTGTGTGTGTGTGTGCGCGCGCGCGCGCGCGCGAGAGAGAGAGAGAGAGAGAGAGAGAGAGAGAGAGAGAGAGAGAGAGAGAGAGAGAGATTCCATGTTATCACATACTTATTATGGTTTTATGGATTAAAAAAAAAGCAAAGGAAGACAGGAAAAAAACAAATAGAAGAGTTAACGCACACACAAACGCATGTACACATGCTTGCGCATCTACACACACAAATGCACTTATACGCAACTACACAAATGTGCGACGCAAGTAGAGTACGAACACACACACACACACACACACACACACACACACACACACACACACACACACACACACAGAGTCTATACGCACATGTTGAACACACACTTGCACACATGTATATGGAACGCGCGCGCGCGCGCGCGCACACACACACACACACACACACACACACACACACACACACACACCACACGCACAGAGCTTACAAGCATATATACTGCATACATACACATGTAGACATATGCATGGAGCGATCGTACACACACACACACACACACACACACACACACACACACACACACACACACACACACACACAGAGTCTATACGCAAATGCTGCACACATACACATGTACACATATGCGTGAAGCGATCGCACGAGCGCGCGCGCGCGCGCGCACACACACACACACACACACACACACACACACACACACACACACACACACACACACACACAGAGTCTATACGCACATGCTGTACACATACACATGTACACATGTAGGAGGAGCCAGGTGCACAGTGTGGTCATGAATATTCATAACTCACTGGGCTTTGCTTTCGTCTCTGTCTGTCTGTCTGTCTGTCTGCTTGTCTGTCTGTCTGTCTCACTGTCTCTTCTGTCTCTGTCTGTATGTCTGTCTCACTGTCTCTCTTTCTCACTCTGTCTCTGTCTGTCTGACTGTCTCTGTCTGTCGGTCTGTCTGTCTCTGTCTGTCTGTCTCTCTTTCTCACTCTGTCCTCCCTCAATTTCAGTCTCTTGTCTTTTGTCTGTCCCTTCCCCCCCCCCCTCCTCACTTCCAGTCTCAGCCCTGCCTGTCTGTCTGTCTGTCTGCCTCTCTGTCTGTCTGTCTGTCTGTCTGTCTGTCTGTCTGCCTCTGTCTGTCTGTCTGTCTGTCTCTCTGTCTGTCTGTCTGCCTCTCTGTCTGTCTCTCTCTGTCTGTCTGTCTGTCTGTCAGTAAGACCGGGCTTTCTCTGTCTGTCGGTTTGTTTGTCCACCTTTCTGTGTCTGGCTACCTGTCTGGCTGGCTGGCTGCTCGTTGCTCTCTTCGCTCCCCCTCTCTCTCTGTCTGTCTGTTTGTCTGCCTTTCTGTCGTCTGCCTGTCTCTCTCTCTCTCTCCTTCTCTGTGTGTGTCTCTCTCTCTTGCTCTCCTCGCTCGCTCGCATGTTCGCACTTAAAGTCTTCTATGCTTGCATGTGTGCAGCTCAAGGCGAAACGAAGTATCAGTAGTTTGATGTGTGTTTTGTTCAAGACATTTATGTCTCGCATCAGTCATCGCTGTTTTCAAAGAGGTTCGTTACTGCACCTTTGAACAATAATTATATTCGTTTCCGAAACAAAAGCCACACATTAAAAAAAATGCACACACACACACACACACACACACACACACACACACACCCACACACACACACACACACATACATACATACATACGTGCGTACGTACGTTTGATACATACATACATACATACATACATACATACATACATACATACATACATACATACATACATACATACACACACACATATTCATGCCATACATGTGTATATTCATACATACATACATGCAATCGTACACACACACTTGCACACACACACATACATACATACACACACTCATACATACATACATACATACATACATACATACATACATACATACATACACACACACACATACCTACCTACCTACCTACACACATACATACACACACACATTCATTAGATACACCTACCTACCTACCTACCTACCTACATACAAAACATACATACCTATCTACATACATATACATACATACATACATACATACATACATACATACGTACGTACGTACCTACCCCACCTACCTCCCTACCTATATACCTACGTACGTACGTACCTACCTGCATACCTACCTACCTACATACCTACATATATACAAACATACCTCTTCATGCAAGTGTGCAACAGCAAACGCTTCAAGCGGAGTTGTGGGGAAGACGTGTTGCCTTGCAATAAACATGCAACAAGTCAACATGTTTTCTCTATTTTTCCTTTCTGTTATTCGTTCCTTCTTTCTCTCTTCGTCGCCTCTTTCGGTCTTTTCGTTACTGTTATGCCCTCCCTACTTTGGTTCTTTGTTTTTTCTTTCCTTTTTTTTCTGGCATGTCTTCTCGAGAAATGTGTTCCTGTTTCTTTCAACTTTTTCTTTCTGAATCTTTCATCGTATATTGCTCTTCTTTCAGTTTTCTTTCGACTTTTCTTTCTGAATCTTTCATCGTATATTGCTCTTCTTTCAGTTTTCTTTCAACCTTTCTTTCTGAATCTTTCATCGTATATTGCTCTTCTTTCAGTTTTCTTTCAACTTTTTCTTTCTTAAATCTTTCGTCGTATATTGCTCTTCTTTCAGTTTTTCTTTCAACTTTTCTTTCTGAATCTTTCATCGTAATATTGCTCTTCTTTCAGTTTTCTTCAGCTTTTCTTTCTGAATCTTTCGTCGTATATTGCTCTTCTTTTCAGTTTTTTTTTTCAACCTTTCTTTCTGATCTTTCATCGTATATTGCTCTTCTTTCATTTGCCCCCTTTCTCTCTTCTATCTTTTATTGCATGGTTTCTTTCATTAGTTTTTTTTTCCTTCTGTTTCTTCTTCTTCCTTTCCTTCGCTTTACTCATTCTTCGTTTCGTTCTCTTTCTCTCTCTCTCTCTCTCTCTCTCTCCTCGAGCTCTCTCTCTCTCTCTCTCTCTCTCTCTCTCCCCCCTTACCACAGATTCCTTCCTTACGTAGTTCTTTCTTTTCTTCTCCCACCCACCCCTTTGTTCTTCTTTCTTCCTTCCTTTAATTCATCCCTCCTCCCTTCTTCTTTTCCTTCCTTCCAACCTGTCTTCCCTTCTTTCCTTTCTTTCTTTTCTTTCTTTCCTCCTTTCTTTCTTCATTTCTCTCTGTCTCTGTCCTCGCTGCATCCTTTCCTTCCTGTCTTTTCTTTCTTTTCTTCTCTCTCTCAGTCTGTCTGCTTCTTTGTTCTTTTCTTTTGGCAACTTTGTAATGACTGCTGCGTGGCTGTTATGTATTGGCTCTCCTGGTTT
>JADBJO010003151.1:100000-120000 GCA_016801955.1 Conus betulinus | reverse complement strand
TTCTTCTTCTTTCTTCTTCTTCTTCTTTTTTTTTTTTCTTTCGTCTTCTTCTCTCTCAACATTTAATGTATATATGGATATGTTTGATTATCAAGCTTGGTGTGGATAACGCTTTATCTTCTACAAGACACAGAGGGTTCACTGTTCCATCCAACAACACGCAACCATGTCATTTAAAACTTTTTTCCCCCAGAACATCTTTTGATACTCCTTAGGACTGTTCGCCCCCCCCCCCCCCCCCCCCCGCGCTCTCTTTAATACAGAGACATATTTCTCCCGGTAACAGCAGGGCTGAGATTCAATGTTGGCCAGCTTGCCAGCTGCTCCTCAAGAGGCCCCCAGGGTGAATCTACAATGTGGAGCCAGCGCTATCTACAATGTGGAGCCAGCGCTGAGCCGACATTGTCAACACCATTGCCTGTAGACGTGGCCAGTCATCACACAGAACACGTTGTCAAGTCCATTAGCATGACTGACCTTTCACCTCGCTTTCTGCGCACACACACTGTCTCGTAAACGCACAAATGCCTGCGCTGAAACGAAGAAATTGTAGGCATCGCAAGATTACTGCTGAATTAAACTTTGGCTGCGGTCAGACGTTAGCAGGAAGACAATACTGCTTTAAGTCTGACACAGATACTTGCCTGTGAAACATTGGTAGTCCACCCTGCTCATACAAGTGTGCCGTTAACAATTGTCGCCATATTCGGTCGTCCTCTCCATCACCCACACACACACTCGGGGTTTTTCCACATCCTCCAACTCATCTGATCTTGTGAAGTCAGATGCGCTTCAGCTTTGCATCTGCATTTGATTGCTTTCATTGTTCTGCGTGTTTGAACTTGGAGTATGGAATACACTGTGAGATTGAATCAGTAATCCAATCAGCGTCAAACAAATCAATAGCCATATTAGAAAAGACATAAGCAACGTACAAGTTATCTACTACCGATCCTGGAAAGTGATTGATGGGACAAGTGCCAGCAATGTTGCCAGGGACAGACACGCAACATAGACCACAGTTCTGCTCTGTCAACACTCCGCTGGCAACAGTAGGGACAGGTTCCACCAAGATCTGAGCCAGTGTGGCTCAAGATGTCAAGCTTCAAAAGTTATTATGTTCGGTGGACGCTATTGAAATCGCGTAGAGCGAATTCACTTTACCGTGCGCATCGCCAGCGCGGTACATATTCCTTACACTCCACAGAGACTGACGCATCACACATCACCTGCTGAGTGAAACCTGACGTGAGAGAGCGCTGGCGAACTTCAGACACGATCTTTCATAACAAAAGACCGTGCAGAGACCCGGAGTCTCGAGACATTTGCTGTGGTCTGGCTTCACGCATGCATATTGTCCGACTGGTGGTTTGTGAGCCAGGGGCCAGACATTGTCCGACTGCTGGTTTGTGAGCCAGGGGCCAGACGTTGTCAGACTGGTGGTTTGTGAGCCAGGGGCCAGACGTTGTCAGACTGCTGGTTTGTGAGCCAGGGGCCAGACGTTGTCAGACTGCTGGTTTGTGAGCCAGGGACCAGACTACCAAAGAATTGTTGGGGGGTGCTCGGACCCCAGCTGGTGCCTTGGTCTGGCAGCCAGGTGAACTCTCAGCACTGAATTGCTTATCACTATACCCTTTTTCTTTAAAAAACAAAACAAAAACAAAAAAAAAAAAACACAAAAAAACACGAGAAATCCCTTTTGACTTCAAGCGCAGACAAAGGTAACGACATTGTGGGCTTGTACGCCCATCTGGTTCCAAACTCATTGTAACGACATTGTGGGCTTGTACGCCCATCTTGTTTCAAAACTCATTGTAACGACATTGTGGGCTGGTACGCCCATCTTGTTCCCAAACTCATTGTAACGACATTGTGGGCTTGTACGCCCATCTTGTTTCAAACTCATTGTAACGACATTGTTGGCTGGTATACCCATCTTGTTTCAAACTCATTGTAAGGACATTGTGGGCTGGTACTCCCATCTTGTTTCAAACTCATTGTAACGACATTGTGGGCTGGTACTCCCATCTTGTTTCAAACTCATTGTCTGTCCGATGTTCTCTAATTCGTTGCCTTTCCGATTTTCTCTTATTCATTATCGGCTCGATTTTCTCTAACTCATTGTCCGATTTTGTCTAATTCATTGAATGTCCAATGATCTCTTACCTTATTGTCTGTCCAATTCTCCTTGATTCCTTATCACGTTTTTCTCATGACTGATTGTCCGTCCATTTTATAGTCAGTCATTGTCCATCCGATTTCCTCTTCGATCCTTGTCTGTTCGAGTTTCTCTTAGTCATTGTCCATCCAACTTTCTCTTAAAAAAAGCCGTTCGCTCACGGCGGTGCGCGCTGAATCCAGTTCTCAACCCAGCAGTTGCGCTGGAGAAGTCGGCAAGATGGCGACGAAAGCTACGCACACAGAGAGTAGCCTTCTTTAACTGAGTGACTTGTTTAGCCTGGTAGCCATTATGACTTAAGTCATTGTTTTGTCCGATTTTCTCATTACTGATTTTTTTTTCTTTCTTTCTTTTTTCTTTCTTTCTTTTTTTTTTTTTTTTTTTTTTTTAACTCATTACCTATCGGAATTTGTCTTGATTCTCTGTCTGTCTAATTTTGTTTGACTCGTTTTGGTTTTTTTCAGTTAGATATTTCTAGTAACTTAACTACTACTCTCTCTCTCTCTCTCTCTCTCTCTCTCTCTCTCTCTCTCTCTCTCTCTCTCTCTCTCTCTCTCTCAGTTCCTTCCGTTCTTCCTTTTTTTAACAGAAAAGTATAGATTGATCTCAAAGAATGGGCAGGCTGGGTCTCCCTAATTGGACACATGTTCCATCAGAACAGGTCAGGCATTGAATAAGATGTCTGTCCTCCAGGAGAAAAAGCGTAAGACAAAGAAGAAAAACAAATGTGGACGGTCGCAGAGAGAGAGAGAGAGGGGGGGGGGGGGGGGGGGGGGGGGGGGTAGTATGGTGGTGGAGGGCGCGAACAGAAAAGGGCGGAAATGAGAGAAGGTCAGGGGGGAGGGGTGGGGGTGGGACTGTGCATGATTCGGGGAGGAGGGGGGAGGGGGAGGGGAGCGGCACGTCCGATCAACGATCAGTGATGGAACCATGCTGGGTTCACTTCAGTAAGTGACCCGATAGCACCCCCCTCCCCCTCCTCTGCCTTAACCACTCCTCAACTGCTTTCTATCATCTGTAATTAGGGAGGAGGAGGGGGCGGGAGCGGGGGGGGGGGGGGTGGTGGAAGAGGGGGGAGTGTGGGGGAGGGAGGGGGGGGGGCGTTAGCAGGAAACACATGGCACGGAGGATAATCATTGTGCGGAGAGAGGAGTTGTACTGGAAGAGAGGAACAGGCCGGGTGGGGGGTGGGGGGGGGGGGTGGGGGTGGGGGTGGAGGGGCGATCGGGGGGGGGGGGGGGGGGGGCGTTTTGCTGGGCAGGCGAGAGGCAGGCAGTACCGGGACCAAGTGATGTTATTGTCCGTCATCAGTAAGGTATTACCGGCCCACCAGACGTACGCCACAAGGATCACTTTCTGACAGCCTTCATTCCTCCTCCTCCTCCTCCTCCTCCTCTCTCTCTCGTCATCTTTCCTGGCACGCCACCCCCCATTTCCCTCCCCTCCCCCTCCCCCTACCCGGCCTTCCCCCGTTCCCCCCACATCCCCTCCTGCCTCCTTCCCATAATAGTCCTGGCAGGATAGTTTGTGCAAAAAGACTTTGTTCGCCCCTGCGTGCGTGCATGCATGCTCTCTCTCTCTCTCTCTATGTCTCTCTCTGTCACACACACACACACACACACACACACACACACACACACACCACACACACACACACACTCTCTCTCTCACACACACACACACACACACACACGTAACACAAAACACACACACACACACACACACACACACACACACACACACACACACACACACACACACACACACACACACTGACACACACACAGGCGAGAGAGAGAGAGAGAGAGAGAGAGAGAGAGAGAGAGAGAGAGAGAGAGAGAGAGGAGATGAGTTTGTGGAACGTATACGCACGGACATCCATCGTCTCATTCGCAAAGACACGAATATGCACAGACAAGCAAATACGCCTTCAGTCCAGCGTTCAGGTACAAAGGGACGGAACTGTGTGGAAAACAGCGCCAGGAAAAGCTACAGGCCCCCATGAAAGAACTAGGAAAGAAAAGGACAGACGACACAGCAAAGGCCAGGGGAACAAAGGACACCAGAGAGAGAGAGAGAGAGAGAGAGAGAGAGAGAGAGAGAGAGAGAGAGAGAGAGAGGAGAGAGAGAGGAGTAGAGGGAGAAAAGGGAGAGAAGGAAAATTAAATTAAAGAAAAAAGCCGGAGACAGAAAGGAGAAGAAAAGAACAGGGAAAACACAAAGGAACAGAAAGGCCAGGGTCTGGAAAAAAAAAAACCCAAAGGAACAGAAAGAGCAGGGTCCGAAAAAAAAAGAAACAGAAAAAAGCCGGCAAAACAAAGGAACAGAAAACAGGGAAAACAAAGGAACAGAAAGAACAGGAAAACAAAGGAACAGAAAGACCATGGAAAACAAAGGAACAGAAGGAACAAGGAAAACAAAGGAACAGAAAGAACAGGGAAAAACAAAGGAACAGAAAGAGCAGGGAGAACAAAGGAACAGAAAGAACAGGGAAAACAAAGGAGCACAAAGAGCAGGGAAAACAAAGGAACAGACGTAGACAGAACAGGGAAAACAAAGGAACAGAAAGAACAGGGAGAACAAATGAACAGAAAGAAACAGGGAAAACAAATGAACAGAAAGAACAGGGAGAACAAAGGAACAGAAAGAGCAGGGTCTGAACAAAGGCCAGAAAATGGCAAGAAGTTCCGGTGGTTTTAAAGGTAAGAGCAGGGAGAAAAAAACGGAGGGGGTGGGGGGGGTGGGGGGGGGGGGTCCAGTAAAGAAAAAGGTAAGGGGAAAACGTAAAACAAAGTCAATGGAAAAAAAAAAAGAAGAAATACAGCGTGCAGAAGAAAGAAAAAAAAAAAAAAAGCAAAGGCTAGGAATGGAAAGGAAGGGCCAGAAAAAGAAAGGTACGACCATAAAGCAGAGACCGAAAGGAAAGAGGGATATAAGGGGAAAAAAAAAGAAAAAGAAAGACTAAGCAGCAGCAGCAAAGACCGAAAGGAAAGAGTGATATAAGGGGGAAAAAAAAAAAGGGAAAAATATAAAGTAAATGCCAAAAGGAAAGAGGGATATAAGAGAAAAAAGAAAGGAAAGACAATAAAGCAAAGACCTAAAGGAGAGAGGGATATAAGAGAAAAAAGAAAGGAAAAGACAATAAAGCAAAGACCTAAAGGAAAGAGGGATATAAGAGAAAAAAAGAAAGGAAAGACAATAAAGCAAAGACCTAAAGGAAAGAGGGATATAAGAGAAAAAAGAAAGGAAAGACAATAAAGCAAAGACCTAAAGGAAAGAGGGATATAAGAGAAAAAAGAAAGGAAAAGACAATAAAGCAAAGACCTAAAAGGAAAGAGGGATATAAGAGAAAAAAAGAAAGGAAAGACAATAAAGCAAAGACCTAAGAAAGAGGGATATAAGAGAGAAAAAGAAAGGAAAGACAATAAAGCAAAGACCTAAAGGAAAGAGGGATATAAGAGAAAAAAGAAAGGAAAGACAATAAAGCAAAGACCTAAAGGAAAGAGGGATATAAGAGAAAAAAGAAAGGAAAGACAATAAAGCAAAGACCTAAAGGAGAGAGGGATATAAGGGGGAAAAGAAGAGGAAAGTCTACAAAGCAAAGACCAAAAGGAAAGAGGGATATAAGGGGAAAAAAAAAAGAAAGCGAAATAAGAGCCAGAAATAGAATACGAAGGCAAGGAATATAAAGTAAAGAAAGAAAAGAAAGACAAGGCAAAAGAGAAAGGAATGAGACGATTAGGAAGGGAATAGGAAGACAAAGTATATAAAGCAGGGACCAGCAGAAAGCAAACGATATAAAGTCCTGGGGAAGGAAAGCCAAGAACAGGGCCACGAAAGGAAAAGAGAGGGGGAGAAATACAGAGCAAGGTCCACAGGAAGGAAAAGAAAGATACAGAACAATGAGGAAAGACCAGAAAGAAAACAAAGAAAGACACAGAAAGGCTTGCCCAAAGAGCACCATAAGAAAAGGCCAGGCATGAAGGAGAAAAAGGAATGTAAATAAAAAAAAAACTTGGACAAAAAAAATGCCGGAAAAAGGAAAAGTGAAGGGAGAAATGGCAAGATAAAAGAAGAGAAACAAGACAAAGTTTGGGCCAAGAAAGAGAAGGAAAGGTCAGAAAAAAGACAGGAGAGGCCAAGGAAAAAAAGAAGAAGACAGGAACAGGCAGGAAAAAGAGGAGAAAGAAAATGCAAAAAGAAAGAAAAAAAAAAAAGAAAAATCAAATCAATCAACTGATTGATTTTTTCTTTTAATTTAAAAGAAAGGAACAGTCAGGAAACTGGAAAGCGAGGAAAGGAATTACCAGGAAAGGGAAAGGATGGAAGGAAAAAGAAAGGAAAGGCCAGAAAGAAAGAGAAAGGAAAATGAAATTGAAAAAAAAAAGGTGAGGAATGCCATGAAGAAAAAAAAAAAAAAAGAAAAAGCCAGGGAAAAAGAAAGCCAAGAAGGGACCAGAGAAAAAAGAGAGGCTAGAAAAGGTCAGGGGAAAAAGAGAGAGGCGAGAAAAGGTCAGGGGAAAAGAGCGAGGCTAGAAAAAGAGAGTCAGGGGAAAAAAAGAGAGGCTAGAAAAGGTCAGGGAAAAAGAGAGGCAAGAAAAAGACAAGAGAGAAAAAAAAGAGGCTAGAAAAGGTCAGGGGAAAAGAGAGGCGAGAAAAGGTCAGGGGAAAAGAGAGGCGAGAAAAGGTCAGGGGAAAAGAGAGGCGAGAAAGGTCAGGGGAAAGAGAGGCTAAAAAAGGTCAGGGGAAAAGAGAGGCAAGAAACGACCAGAGAAAAAAGAGAGGCAAGAAAAGGTCAGGGAAAAAGAGAGGGCTAGAAAAGGTCAGGGGAAAAGAGAGGCGAGAAAAGGTCAGGGGAAAAGAGAGGCGAGAAAAAAGGTCAGGGGAAAAGAGAGGCTAGAAAAGGTCAGGGGAAAAAAGAGAGGCTAGAAAAGGTCAGGGGAAAAGAGAGGCAAGAAACGACCAGAGAAAAAAGAGAGGCTAGAAAAGGTCAGGGGAAAAGAGAGGCTAAAAAGGTCAGAGAGAGCTAGAAAAGGTCAGGGGAAAAGAGAGAGGCTAGAAAAGGTCAGGGGAAAAGAGAGAGGATAGAAAAGGTCAGGGGAAAAGAGAGGCTAGAAAAGGTCAGGGGGAAAGAGAGGATAGAAAAGGTCAGGGGAAAAGAGAGGCTAGAAAAGGTCAGGGGAAAGAGAGGCTAGAAAAGTGAGGGGAAAAGGAGGATAGAAAAGGTCAGGGGAAAAAAGAGAGGATAGAAAAGGGTCAGGGAAAAAAGAGAGGCAAGAAGGATAGAAAAGGTCAGAGGAAAAAGAGAGGCTAGAAAAGGTCCGGGTCAGGGGAAAAAGAGAGAGGCTAGAAAAGGTCAGGGGAAAAGAGAGGCTAGAAAAGGTCAGGGGAAAAGAGAGGCGGTCAGAAAAGGTCAGGTCAGGGGAAAAAGAGGCGAGAAAAGGTCAGGGGGAAAAGAGAGCTAGAAAAGGTCAGGGGGAAAAAGGCTAGAAAAGGTCAGGGGAAGAGGAGGCGAGAAAAGGTCAGGGGAAAAGAGAGGATAGAAAAGGTCAGGGGAAAAGAGAGGCTAGAAAAGGTCAGGGGAAAAGAGAGGCGAGAAAAGGTCAGGGGAAAAGAGAGGATAGAAAAGGTCAGGGGGAAAAGAGAGGCTAGAAAAGGTCAGGGGAAAAGAAGGAGAGGGGGAAAGAAAAAAGGTCAGGGGAAAAAGAGGATAGAAAAGGTCAGGGGAAAAAGAGAGGATAGAAAAGGTCAGGGGAAAAGAGGATAGAAAAGGTCAGGGGAAAAGAGAGGATAGAAAAGGTCAGGGGAAAAAAAACAGGATAGAAAAGGTCAGGGAAAAAACAGAGAGAAAAGGTCAGGGGAAAAGAGAGGATAGAAAAGGTCAGGGGAAAAGAGAGGCTAGAAAAGGTCAGGGGAAAAGAGAGGCTAGAAAAGGTCAGGGGAAAAGATAGGGAAAGAAAGGCCGGGAAAAAAAAAGGAAAAAAACTGAAAAAAAAACTGGAAAAGAAAGGTCAAGAAAGAGAAAGGGAAGCCTAGGAAAAAAGAGAGGAAAGTCAAGGCCAAGGAAAAGCCAGAAAAAAAGAAAGGGAAACCTAAGAAAAGAGAGGGCAAGGAAAAGACCGGAAAGAAAAGGCCAAGGAAAAGACAGAAAAAAGACTAAGGAAAAGACAGAAAAAGGCTAAGGAAAAGACAGAAAAAGAAAAGACAGAAAAAGGCTAAGGAAAAGACAGAAAAAGGCTAAGGAAAAGACAGAAAAAGAAAGGCTACAGTAAAGAGAGGAAAGGAAAGTCCAGGAAAAAGACAGAAAGGAAATGCCAGGGGGAAAAAACATGAAAAGGCCCGAAAAAAAAAAAGACAGGAAAAGAAAAGCCGAATAAAGAAAGTAAAGGCTTAAAAAGGGGGGGGGGGGGGGGGTGGGTCAAAGAAAAATCCATGCCAAAAAAGATGGGAAGGTCGAGAAGAGAAAGGAAAGGAAAAGCAAAGCAAAGACAAAAATTGAAAAAAAAAAAATCAAAGGCCAGATACAAAAAACAAGGAAAGAGAAAAGGCCTGGAAAAAAAAGGAAAGTAAAGACCGTAAAGGTGTACAAACAGAAAGCATAAGAAAGGCCAGGTTGTACAAACAGAAAGCATAAGAAAGGCCAGGGAAAAGGAAAGTAAAGACGTAAAGGTGTACAAACAGAAAGCATAAGAAAGGCCAGGTTGTACAAACAGAAAGCATAAGAAAGGCCAGGGCGGAAAAGGAAGGGAAACAGTCTGCAGGGGGAAAAGGAAAAATCAGACAAATAAAGGAAAGATCAGGGGGGGAAAAAAGAAGAAGAAAAGAAACGACAGGAAAAGGACAGTAGAGACCCAGGGGAAAAGAAAGGACGGGAAAAAAGCAAAGTCGAGGAAGAAAAGGAACAGAAATGCTAAGAAAACAAAAAAAAAAAACTAAAGGGGAAAAGAAGGCTAGCAAACAAGAAAAAAGGAGAGAGAGAGAGAGAGAGAGAGAGAGAGAGAGAGAGAGAGAGAGAGAGAGAGAGAGAGCTGGACAGAAGGAAATAGGAAGAGGTTGATTAAAAGGCCGGGAGAAAAAGAATGACGGGAAAATGCCAGGAAGAAGAACAGAAATGCCGGGAAAGAGGACGGAAAAGCAGGACCCGGCTAAGACACAAGGAAAACCACGGGACAAGAAGACTGGACAAAATGAAAGGAAAACAGATCAATAATCAGGCATCGCAGCGGTTGATTACGAAGAAGTATTGGCGCAAGCTGGTTTCAAACGGCCATAATTACTATTTTGACACTGACTGTGCAAGAAAACAGAACGTTCCACGATGAAACCCTGATTGTCACTGATTTCAAAGAAAACGAGTATTACCCGTGAAAAACTTATTTTTTACGTCCCATCAGTTGATCATCTGGTGAAAATCACCAAGAAAAACACCGACACCAATTATTGTGACATAAAAAGTTACTTCACGTGATTATTAGTTATCACGTTATAATTAGCTGCTTTAAACATGGTAAAGAGCTGTCCTCGTTGCTGATTATCCTTTTTTACTTGATAACACGATGCATAGCCATTCTCAGGTGCTGATATAGTTGATCTCACGTGCTGATAATAGTTGATCTCACGTGCTGATAATAGTTGATCTCACGTGCTGATATAGTTGATCTCACGTGCTGATATAGTTGATCTCACGTGCTGATAATAGTTGATCTCAGGTGCTGATATAGTTGATCTCACGTGCTGATAATAGTTGATCTCACGTGCTGATATAGTTGATCTCATGTGCTGATAATAGTTGATCTCACGTGCTGATAATAGTTGATCTCACGTGCTGATAAGCCCTTTCCACGGGACAATTAGACATCAGAAAAGAAAAGCAAATTGACTGCTCTCCCTTGATGCGGTGGTGTTTTTCGAATGAATGCAGTAGTAATTAACTGCTTTCCCGTGCAAAATTGTTTTCCCGTAATAATATACTGTTATCCCATGAAAACCGAAGTTATCACCCATAAGATCCAAGATCTTTGTGTGAAAAACTGTTTCCCGTGATAATAATACAATCATTCCATGAAAAAAAAAAAGTAATCACCCATAACATCTATTATCTTTGAGCGAAAACTGTTTTGAATGATTAATATACTGTTATTGTATGAAAGCAGAAGTTATCACCCATGGTTATTCCATGAAAACAGAAGTTATTACCCATAATATCAATTACCTTTGAGCGAAAACTGTTTCACGTGATCAATATATTGTTTGAAAACAGAGAGGCGGTGGATCGGTATGGCGTGACCTTGCTGAAGGAGTTTCCGGTTGACCTGGGGTGAAGGACGGTCACAGCAACTGACGGCTCAGTCTGTCAGTCAGGGGTTTTTACTGTTCTGTGGTGCATGGGAACACAGGTAGCAAAACTGAACATGCAACACATTTCTTTTCTCCTTTCTAGTCATCAGAGACGACAGATACCATGGCTCTGCTGAGGATTAATTAGATTGTAAGCGGAAAGAAGTTTAATTAATTAACAAACAAACAAAAGACGGTCTAAAACTTTTTAATTGATTTTATGTATTTATCTATTCAATTATTTGTTTTGTTTGTTTATTGATCTCTCTTATGACGTTAACATATGCGTTGGAATAATAGATTGGAAGAGTTCTGTCAACTTCCATGCGATCGGCAGGGGGAGGCGACGCGTTTCGGCTGTTGGAATCACAGCTGTCGGAAACATGCCTTGAATCAAGGCTGTCAGAATTAGATGCCTCTCCGAGTTTTAATCACGTCTTTCAAAAGAGACTTCTCTCTCTCTCTCTCCTCTCTCTCTCTCTCTCTCTCTCGCGCTCGCTCGCTCTCTCTCTCTCTCTCTCTCTCTCTCTCTCTCTCTCTCTCTCCTCTCTCTCTCTCTCTCTCTCTCTCTCTCTCCGCGCAGCAAAGCTACTCTATCCAGCTGCGTCTCTAACAACAGACGAAAAAAAACTAAAAGCGCTGAACATACTTCCTCTGAATAGGCAACTGGAATTCAATAAGGCATCTTTTATCTTTTCTGGCTCGACGAAATTCCTTCTTCCCTACCCACGCATTGATCTATACAAAACAAGCCTAGCTTACTCTGGACCATATGTCTGGAACTCACTTCCACCGAATCTACAAAACATGAATACTTTAAAACTTTTCAAGGAACATTTGCATAAACATTTTATGTCTCAGTAATTAAATTATTCGATTACAATGATTAGCGCCCATTCGCAAAGTCTTCTGTGAACCATACTTTGAATAAATCGTCTAAACATAAAACCTACTACTCCGTTAAAATCGCTCATCCCCACTCCCACTCTGTCTACCATCCCCTTTTCTCCTCCCCCTACCTACCATTCTCTCTTCCCCACCCTCCTCTGACCTCTCTCTCTGTAGTTTTGTTGTTTTTTTGTTTTGTAAGTTTCCTTCTGTTTTACCATCCCCCATCTCATTAGTGCTTTTTATGAATAGTTTGCTTATCATTGTAGAATTAGATTACCATGTTGCTATGTGAATTGTCAGTATGAATGATATGTGCTGAAATAATGTATGCATGACAAGGACAGATTGTAAGACTAGGCTTTGGCCTAAAATCTTCATCCTTGTGTATTAGAGGAATAGATTCGCCGAGTTCTGTCAACTTCCATGCGGTGGGAAGCGAGCGGCGACGCGTCACGAATGTCGGAATCACGGCTGTCTTCGTGACACGACTGTTCCAATCAACCGGTCCAGGCGGTCAGGCTGAGAGGCCTGACGGGGCTTTAGTTCGCTCAGGTCTTCCAGAGGAGCCTCTTTCTCGGTCTGTCTTTCTTTCTCTCTGTCTCTCACTCTCTCTCTTACTTGCTCACTTGCTCGCTCGCTCCCTCCCTCTTCTCTCTCACTCACCCTCCTCTTCCTCCCTTCCCCCTCTCTCTCTCCAATTACTTTCGGGATGATCCATGTGTGTGTGTGTGTGTGTGTGTGTGTGTGTGTGTGTGTGTGCGTGCGTGCGTGCGTGCGTGCGTGTGTGTGTGTGTGTGTTGGGAAATGGGAGGGATGAGGAGGGGAGGGGTGAAGGGGAGAGGCGAAAGGGAAGGGAGAGGGAGGAGAGTGAAGGGGATAGGGTGGGGAGAGAAAGTGCAGAAGTGTTTGGAGTGAGCGTGTGTGATCATGATACGATCGCTTTCCGCCCTTAGCTATATGGCTCAAGTGCTGAATGGAAAATTTTAAATCTCTCTCTCTCTCTCTCTCTCTCTTGCTCCTCCCCCATCCCTCTTCTCTCCCTCCCTTCCTCTCCCCCCCCTCTCCCACTTCTTTTCCCTCCATCTCCTCTCTCTCTCCTTCCCTCCCTCCCTTCCTCCCTCCCTCCACCATTCGTCTCTCTCGTTCCCCTCCTCTCTCCCTCCCTATGTCCGTCCCTCCCCCCTCTCTCTTTCTCTCTTCCTCCCTCACACACACACACATATACACCGAAACACATGTACGCGCGTGCGTACACACACACACACACACACACACACACACACACACACACATACACACACACTTACACACACACACGCGAGCGTGCGTGTGCGCACACCCACCTTTCAGTACACCCCCACAGGCCGCCCCTCCCCCACTCCGCCACACACACTGACACACACGAGGTGTATGGATGGGCTGGTTGGCCGCGGAAGAGAGAGGCCAGTGGATGGTGGATGAGTGAAAAAGGAAAGACAGAAGGGGCGGACAGACAGACAGACAGACCGACAGACCAACCGACCGACCGACCGACCGACAGACAGACAGACAGACAGACAGACAGACAGACAGACAGACAGACAGACAGACCAGACCGACAGACAGACCGACCGACCGACAGACAGACAGACCCAGACAACAGCTCTGACACACTGTCGTCCTGTGACTACAAGTGTAACTGGATTAACCGGAGTAACCAGGTTGACACCCATGGCCCACAGGTCTGGCCACCACAACGTTCACACTGACCATCCAACTGCCTGTGGGGCCAGTCCTCTGCGCGGACACACACACACACACACCACACACACACACAAACACACACACACACACACACACACACACACACACACACACACACACACACACACACCCTCCTCCTCCCGTCTCTCCTTCCCCCTCCTCCCCACTCTCCCCTCCTCCACCATCTCTCCCCCTCCTCCACCATCTCTCCCCCCCCTCCACCCATCTCTCCCCTCCCCCTCCACCCATCACTCCCCTCCCCCTCCACCCATCTCTCCCCCTCCCCCTCCACCCATCTCTCCCCTCCTCCTCCCCATCTCTCCCCTCCTCCACCCATCTCTCCCCTCCCCCACCACCCATCTCTCCCCTCCCCTCCCCTCCACCATCTCTCCCCCCTCCACCAATCTCTCCCCTCCCCTCCACCCATCTCCCCCCTCCTCCCCACCATCACTCCCCCTCCTCCTCCCCCATCTCCCCCCCTCCACCACCCATCTCTCCCCTCCCCCACCCATCTCTCCCCTCCTCCTCCCGCACCCATCTCTCCCCCTCCTCCACCACCCATCTCTCCCCTCCTCCACCCCATCACTCCCCTCCCCCATCCATCTCTCTCCCCCCTCCTCCACCCCATCACTCCCTCCCCCACCTCCTCCACCCACCCTCTCCCCCTCCTCCCACCCATCCATCTCCCCTCCTCCTCCACCCACCCACTCTCCCCTCTCCCCCACCCATCTCTCCCCCTCCTCCTCCACCCATCTCTCCCCTCCTCCACCCATCTCTCTCCCTCCTCCTCCCACCCATCCTCCCCTCCTCCACCCATCTCCCCCCTCCTCCTCCACCCATCACTCCCTCCTCCCCCACCCATCTCTCCCCCACCCTCCTCCACCCATCTCTCCCCCTCCTCCCCACCCATCTCTCCCCTCCTCCTCCACCCATCACTCCCCTCCTCCACCCATCTCTCTCCCCTCCTCCTCCACCCACCCACTCTCCCCTCCCCCACCCATCTCTCCCCCCCCTCCACCCATCCTCCCCCCTCCCTCCCCCACCCATCTCTCCCCTCCTCCCACCCATCCTCCCCCCTCCTCCTCCACCCATCACTCCCCTCCCCCCATCATCTCTCCCCTCCTCCTCCACCCATCTCTCCCCTCCTCCACCCATCTCTCCCCTCCTCCTCCACCCATCATCACTCCCCTCCTCCACCCATCTCTCCCCTCCTCCTCCACCCATCACTCCCCTCCCCCCCCATCACTCTCCCCTCCTCCACCCATCTCTCCCCTCCTCCCCCCCCCCATCTCTCCCCCCTCCACCACCCATCTCTCCCCCTCCTCCCCACCCATCACTCTCCCCCCTCCTCCACCCATCTCTCCCCTCCTCCTCCACCCCATCACTCCCCTCCTCCTCCACCCATCTCTCCCCTCCTCCCCCCATCCCACTCCCCTCCTCCACCCATCTCTCCCCCCCTCCACCCATCACTCCCCTCCTCCACCCATCTCTCCCCTCCTCCTCCACCCATCCCTCCCCCCCCTCCTCCACCCATCTCTCCCCTCCTCCTCCCCCCTCACTCCCCCCTCCTCCACCCATCCTCCCCTCCTCCACCCATCACTCCCCTCCTCCTCCACCCATCACTCCCCCCTCCCTCCACCCCCCTCTCCCCTCCTCCACCCCCCCCCTCCTCCTCCACCCATCCTCCCCTCCTCCCCCCATCTCTCCCCTCCTCCCCCATCTCTCCCCCACCCCTCCTCCCTCCCAGCCCTCCTCTCCCCTCCCCCCTCCACCCATCTCTCCCCTCCTCCACCCATCACTCCCCTCCTCCTCCACCCATCACTCCCCCCCTCCTCCACCCATCTCTCCCCTCCTCCACCCATCACTCCCCCTCCTCCACCCATCTCTCCCCTCCTCCACCCATCCTCTCCCCTCCTCCACCCCCCCCTCCCCTCCTCCTCCACCCATCACTCCCCCTCCTCCACCCATCCCCCTCCCCCTCCTCCTCCCCTCCCATCACTCCCCCCTCCCCCCCCTCTCTCCCCTCCTCCACCCATCACTCCCCTCCTCCTCCACCCATCACTCCCCTCCTCCACCCACCCCCCCCTCCCCCCCCCTCTCCCCCCTCCCACCCCCCCCCCCCTCCCCCCCACCCTCCCCCCCCTCCCCCATCCCTCCCCTCCCCTCCTCCACCCATCTCTCCCCCCTCCTCCACCCATCTCTCCCCTCCTCCTCCCACCCCTCACTCCCCCCCTCCACCCCCACTCCCCCCTCCTCCTCCCACCCATCTCTCCCCTCCTCCTCCACCCATCACTCCCCTCCTCCACCCATCCCCCCCCCCTCCTCCACCCATCTCTCCCCTCCTCCACCCATCTCTCCCCCTCCTCCACCCATCTCTCCCCTCCCCCTCCACCCATCCTCCCCCTCCTCCTCCACCCATCTCTCCCCTCCCTCCACCCCCCCTCCTCCCCCCTCCCCCCTCCCCCCCATCTCTCCCCTCCTCCACCCATCACTCCCCTCCTCCTCCACCCATCACTCCCCTCCTCCCCCACCATCTCTCCCCCCCTCCACCCATCTCTCCCCTCCTCCTCCACCCATCCTCTCCCCTCCCACCCACCCCTCTCTCCCCTCCTCCACCCATCACTCCCCTCCTCCTCCACCCATCACTCCCCCCTCCTCCCCCACCCATCACTCCCCTCCTCCCTCCTCCTCCTCTCCCCCTCCTCCCCCATCCTCTCCCCCCCTCCCCCCCATCCTCACTCCCCTCCTCCCCCACCCCCATCTCCCCCTCCTCCCCACACCCCCCTCTCCCCCCCTCCCCCACCAATCTCTCCCCCTCCTCCTCCACCCATCTCTCCCCTCCTCCCCCTCCCCACCACTCCTCCCCCTCCTCCACCCATCTCTCCCCTCCTCCCCCCCCTCACTCCCCTCCTCCTCCTCCACCCATCACTCCCCTCCTCCCCCACCCATCACTCCCCCCCCTCCCCCACCCATCACTCTCCCCTCCTCCTCCACCCATCTCTCCCCCCCCCCCACCCCCCCACCCTCCACTCCCCCCCCCACCAATCTCTCCCCTCCTCCTCCACCCTCTCTCCCCTCCTCCCCCACCCATCACTCCCCTCCTCCACCCATCTCTCCCCCCCTCCACCCCCACACTCCCCTCCTCCTCCACCCCCTCCCATCACCCACCCCCCCCCCCCCACTCCCCTCCTCCTCCCCTCCCCACCTCCCCCCCTCCCTCCCCCCCTCCTCCCCTCCCCCTCCTCCCTCCCATCACTCTCCCCTCCTCCACCCCCCACTCCCCTCCTCCACCCATCTCTCCCCCTCCTCCTCCACCCATCACTCCCCTCCCCACCCACACTCTCCCCCCCCTCCACCCATCACTCCCCTCCTCCCCCACCCATCTCCCCCCTCCCCCACCCATCTCTCCCCCCTCCTCCACCCCCCACCCTCCCCTCCCCCCACCCATCTCCCCCCCTCCCCCACCCATCTCTCCCCTCCTCCACCCATCACTCTCCCCTCCCCTCCACCCATCTCTCCCCTCCTCCCCCACCCATCACTCCCCCCCCCCAATCCTCCCCCCACCTCCCCTCCTCTCCCCCCCTCCACCCTCTCTCCCCTCCTCCCTCCCCCCCATCACTCCCCCCTCCTCCACCCATCTCTCCCCCTCCTCCTCCACCCATCTCTCCCCTCCTCCACCCATCACCCCCCCCCACCCCCCTCCACCCATCACTCTCCCCTCCCCCCCCATCACTCCCCTCCTCCACCCATCACTCCCTCCCTCCTCCCCCATCACTCCCCTCCTCCCCCCTCTCCCCCTCCACCCATCTCTCCCCTCCCCCACCCATCCTCCCTCCTCCCCTCCCCCCACCCATCACTCCCCTCCCCCACCCATCTCTCCCCTCCTCCACCCATCACTCCCCTCCTCCCCCCCACCCATCTCTCCCCTCCCCCCCCCATCCTCACCTCCCCTCCCCCACCCATCACTCCCCTCCCCTCCACCCATCACTCCCCTCCCCCCCTCCTCCCCCACCCATCTCTCCCCTCCCCCACCCATCTCTCCCCTCCTCCACCCATCACTCCCCTCCTCCACCCATCCCATCTCTCCCCTCCTCCCCCCATCACTCCCCTCCCCCCTCCCATCTCCTCCCCCCTCCTCCACCCCCTCCCTCCCCTCCTCCACCACCCATCACTCCCCTCCCCCACCCATCTCCCCCCCGCCACCCATCCACCACCCATCTCTCCCCCTCCTCCACCCATCTCTCCCCTCCCCTCCTCCTCCTCCTCTCCCCTCCTCCACCTATCTCTCCCCTCCTCCTCCATCGCCACCCATCTCTCCCCTCCTCCACCCATCTCTCCCCTCCTCCTCCTCCTCCCCCCATCCTCTCTCCCCCCATCCTCCTCCCTATCTCTCCCCTCCTCCTCCTCCCCCTCCTCCTCCCATCTCTCCCCCCTCCTCCTCCTCCTCCTCCTCCTCCCCCATCTCTCCCCTCCTCCTCCCCTCCTCCTCCTCTCCCATCTCTCCCCTCCTCCTCCTCCCATCTCTCCCCTCCTCCCCCTCCTCTCTCCTCCTCCTCCTCCTCCTCCTCCACCCATCTCTCCCCTCCTCCTCCACCCATCTCTCCCCTCCTCCCTCCTCCTCCACCCATCTCCACCCCCTCCCCTCCACACCCATCTCGCTCCCTCCCCTCCCTCCACCCATCTCTCCCCTCCTCCACCCATCTCCCCCCTCCTCCACACCATCTCTCTCCCCTCCTCCTCCTCCCCTCCTCCACCCATCTCTCCCCCTCCTCCTCCTCCTCCTCCACCCATCTCTCCCCCCTCCTCCTCCTCCTCCCATCTCTCCCCTCCTCCACCCATCGATCCCCTCCTCCACCCATCTCTCCCCCCCTCCACCCATCTCTCCCCTCCTCCACCCCTCTTGGCCATCCCATCCAGTGCACTCGATGGTCCCTCCCCTCCCCACTCCATTACCCCCTTACCCCCCCCCCCCCCAACCCCTCCCTTTCCTTTACCCAAGCACACTCTTCGGTGAATGTCACTTTCAGTTGACGAATGTTAAAACTGAAGACCAGCATATGTGTATGCTTGTACATATATACACACACACCCACTTCCCCTACACACACACACACACACACACACACACACACATACACACACACACACACACACACACACACACATACACACACACACACGCGCGCGCGCGCGCGCGCGCGTTCCCGCACAATGATATTAATAAATGTGATGGATGAATAGATTCGCCGAGTTCTGCCAATTTTCATGCCATTAGAAGGGAAAGACGACACATCAGCACTTTCCCCAACACAGCTCTCCCACAGTACAGCTGGTCAAATCAAGGCTCTCAGAATGAGATGCCTGTCTGAGTGTCAGTCACGTCTTTCAAATAAGCCTCTCTCTCTCTCTCTCTCTCCTCTCTCTCTCTCTCTCTCTCTCTCTCTCCGTGCCACCCATTCTGTTATGTGACGAGTCTACGTCGCACGTGTTCGTACAAAAATAATTTGTATATAATAGGTATAATATCAGAACTCGAAAAAGTGTTATTTAACATCCCAACATCTATTGTCACCCCCCCCCCCCCCCCCTCCCCTGTACCTCAACCAATCCACTGTTTACATTGTGAACTAGCTCTTTACTCACTGCGCGCACGTGCCTGAGCCCTGTACAAGCCGTCCCCACGGTTGTCACGCCCCCTCCTGTCATCCTCTGCCGGTGTCAGGTTGGGCTGGCCACACCCCTATTCACACTCCCTAAGATTTTGCCCCTCCAGATCAAACTTTTTTCCCCCTCGATAAGGAAGGAGGTGGTCGAATAATCATCGAAGCCCGTTTACCCTCCCCTCTGGCCTTCTTCAGAAAAGGGTATAGTAATCGTCGGCCCATTTCTGACACGGAGAGAAAAATCCTCGCTTACAAACACGTCACTCACTGCCCTTCAGTTTTATGTTTGGCTTTCAGAATGTTTTCTTTGTCTTTGTAGGAAGTGCAGCGGGTGATGATCGGTGAGTTTGGCTTGGAATTCAGACGATGCACGCGGTCAAACTGGAAGTCACCTGTCAGTCCCAAGTTCGTCCACAATCACGTCACTGACGAGTCCTTTACAGTCTGACTGTGTTTCGTTCTGCGCACGTGGAAGTCCATAGAAAAGAAGATTGTTCCTCTTCGAGCGACCTTCCAGATCGTCAGTTTTCCGTTCGCTTTCTCCCATCCTCTTCTTCAACGCGTTGTTCTCCTGTCGAAGATCGGGCACTTCATCCTTCAGGGACTTCACCTCCTCTTGCAGTGCAGCGTGACCATCCCGAATGTCTTTCATGTCCTCTTTGATGTCGCTAATAATGTCTTTCATATTTCTGATGTCTTGGTTCAGGTTGTCAAAATTGTCACTTAAAGTGTGCATCATGGACAATAGATTTTGCATGGTCGGTTCAGGAAGCGAAGTAGAACTGGTGGTAACGGTTCCTGATTTCTCAGCCCCGGGACTTCGAGTTCCGCTGGTTAGGCTGGTTTGCCGAAAGCTGACCCTCCGAGGCCCAGGGTTGGTGGTCCGAGGTCCGGGGTTCTGCTCGATGTCGCCGCACTGAAGTAGAAAACCGCCCCCCCCAGAACAAATACGTGAGGAGGCAGCCTACCATGACACCGCCTGTCAGCGACTTTCACTTTCAATGTCCTCTGAAACATGGCGACATATTTTGTTGTGTTGGCCCTTTCACTCATAAACTTGATAAATGTTGGCAGAAAACAATCATATTTTGATCGAAAGTCCACCTGTGATGACGGCATGGTCCTTCATAGAGATGTCTGTCAATTCCAAGGATCGAACACTGTCAAATATTTCGTAATTACACAAT
>JADBJO010003151.1:87500-90000 GCA_016801955.1 Conus betulinus | reverse complement strand
TCTCTACCTCATCACACCTACCACGGCCAACCTCTCTACCTCATCATACCTACCACAGCCAACCTGTCTACTCATCACATCCACCTACCTCCTCATCATACCTACCACAGCCAACCTCTCTACCTCATCACACCTACCACATCACACCTCTACCTCATCATACCTACCACAGCCAACCTCTCTACCTCTACCACAGCCAACCTCTCTACCTCATCATACCTACCCTCCATCATACCTACCTCATCATACCTACCACAGCAACCTCTCTACTGCATCATCACCTACCACAGCCAACCTCTCTACCTCATCATACCTACCACAGCCACCCCTCTCTACCTCATCATACCACAGCACCTCTCTACTACCACACAGCCAACCTCTCTACCTCATCATACCCTACCACAGCCAACCTCTCTACCTCATCATACCTACCACAGCCAACCTCTCTACCCACAGCATCATACCTACCACAGCCTCCTCTACATCATACCTCATCATACCTACCACAGCCAACCTCTCTACCTCATCATACCTACCACAGCCAACCTCTCTACCTCATCATACCTACCACAGCCAACCTCTCTACCTCATCATACCTACCACAGCCTCTACCTCATCATACCTACCACACCTAGCCTCTCTCCCTCTCTACCTCATCATTCCTACCACAGCCAACCTCTCTACCTCATCACACCTACCACAGCCACACACACCATGCACCATGGAAACCCCACCATAACCACCCCACCACCACCACCACTACCACTAATGATACCACCTGCATAACATCATCCCTCTCTCCCTCGCCATCTCCCCCCCTCCCCCCCCCCTCGCCCATCCCTCCAATTTCTCCCCGACTAGATTGACTTCTCGTCTTGGTGCACAGCTCGCGCGGTAGGGATGGGATGGGAGGGGGGGGGGGCGTGGGAGGGGAGGGGTAAGGTCAGCTTGAATATTAGATGAGCCCCAACAGCTGCCCGGCAGAGTCCACAACAGGTTGAACTCTCTCACCTGTCTGACCTACGTTCAAAACCACAAGGTGGGGGTGGGGTGGGGTGTGTGTGTGTATGTGTGTGTGTGTGTGTGTGTGTGTGTGTGTGTGTGTGTGTGTGTGTAGCTAACAGCAGCGTGCAACGTTTTTCCACTACAACACGACCGAAAACAGTGGAACGTTCGGTCAACCGAACTTGTGATGGGTTCGTAGCAAACGAGTCATGGGCACCAAAAAAACAAAAATCAGTTGAAATAATTGCATATTTAAATTATAATAATTAAGTATGATAATTGATAGAATAGTTACAATTTGATACCCAAAATTGAAATAATGAAAACAAGAACAGTACATGACAGTACAATTGCGGTTTTGAGCCCTGTCCTGTGAAGACAACCTGGCATTGACACAGAGAGAGAGAGAGAGAGAGAGAGAGAGAGAGAGAGAGAGAGAGAGAGAGAGAGAGAGAGAGAGGATCAGACACTGGGTTTTTTAAACGTTATCTTTGGCTTTCACCCCTTGTGTCTTCTACATCGATACAAATAGATGACAGATCGATACATCAGTCGACAGATGTATGAACAGATATATGAATCAGTGTTTCGTGTAATGCGATTTGCCGAATACAGTTAACTTCCTGGCCATTGGTAGGAACAGATGGGGCCGTTTACCTGTTGGGTTTCTGTTCTTAGTTGCTCACACGGTGAACTGCTCAGGCCGTTGATGATGTCTGCAACACCTGTTGCCCAGACAAGAGTCTTGGAGTGGAAACTAGAGACGAGCCTGAGAACAACGCACTTAAATAGCTTCTCTCCCTCCCTCCGGCTCCCCGCCCCCCCCCTCCCTCCTGTCCCCTCCTCCCCCCACCCCCAACTGAACCTTTCTTCTTCTCCTCCCGTTCCCGTTTGTTGTTGTTGTTTGTTTTTTTTGTTGTTGTTTTTTGTTGTTGTTGTTGTTATCTTTCCCTCATCTCCAATCCCACTCCGCCCCCATTTTCCCCTACTTCAATTTCCTGTTCACACTCCTCACTCTTACACACTCACACACAGACGCACGCATGCGCGCGCGCGCGCGCACCACACACACACACACACACACACACACATACACACACACACACACACACACACTGTACTGACACATGCATTCTGTATCAGCTGAGACTGGAAGATCCATGCTAATTGCGAAACTGGAATGTAGCTGCCTACCTGTCTAAATGTTCGTCTGTTTGTTTCCCCTTTGTCATGACGTGTGTGTGTGTGTGTGTGTGTGTGTGTGTGTGTGTGTGTGTGTGTGTGTGTGTGTGTGTGTGTGTGTGTGTGTGTCACTGTGTATGTGCGTGTGTGCGTGCGTGCGTGCGTGAGTGCGCGCGCGCGCGTGTGTGTGTGTGTGTTGTATCACCTACCTGTATCCTTATACCCCACCCTCTCCGATTCACCCACGTCCCATTGTAGAGTCTTTGTATAGACTTTAAACTAATAGATTGTATAGACTTTAAAACTAATAGAT
>JADBJO010003151.1:72500-82500 GCA_016801955.1 Conus betulinus | reverse complement strand
TCTCTCTCTCTCTCTCTCGCTCTCTCTCTTCCACCAACACCGACACACAGTTCTCTCCCTCATCCTCTGCGCTATCCCACCTTCAGCAGTGTCTTTGTTACGTACACCCACCGCAGCCAAACAGAACACGAACCTCATACCCCATGGCAACACCACCACCACCACCACCTCTGTGACCAGCGGCTACATCATCAGCGCAACATTATCCCCCTCCCCCCCCCCTCCCCCCCCTTGTCCCTGACCCAGCATGTCTCGTCTTGGTTGGCAGTCTTCGCAGGGGGACATGAGGGGGGAAGGGCAGCTTGAATAATACATGGCCTTCAACAGCACGTCAGCGCTGAGTGCCCAGGACAGGCTGAACTCCCTCACCCCTCTCATACACCTTCAAACCCACACAGCAGATCGTTGGAGCGTGCTGCGGTTATCAAAGACAGTACAGCTGGAGACAGTGGAAGGCAGGGCGAGTCGTGGCCTGTAGTGGTAGGTCCATGTCAAAATAATGACAGGGACAAAAACTATGTGAAACAACAAACAAACAACAAACAGAAACAAGTAAGAAAATGAAAATAAACGAACATAGGAACGGTACATAAAAACAAACAAACAAACAAAAATATGCGTAACCTCTAACCCCGTCAACGACGACGCTGATCTTTTTGCATTGAAATTAGACATGCAGTAACGTACGGTTACAGCTGAGCATACAAGCGGGCTTACCGGAAGCTGTGCATACAAGCGGGCACACCGGAAGCTGTGCATACAAGCGGGCTCTCACCGGAAGCTGTGCATACAAGCGGGCTCACCGGAAGCTGTGCATACAAGCGGGCTCACCGGAAGCTGTGCATGCACGCGGGCTCACCGGAAGTGCGCCTGTCTTGAGATGTGCCGTCAGGACAGCAAGCAGAGGAAGTCCTGCTGGACGACTCTGGGGGAGGCTTCTCCTAATCTTCGCAGCTGCTGCATGAGCTTTGCTGCCTTGACAGGGTCAGAGACGAACCAGTTCCACGTCCTCCAGCTCAGCAGGGGACCGTGTCAACATAGTTACCGTGTGACAGGATATAATGGCACTGAGTCTACTGACGATACCAGTGATGCTAGATATCAGACTGAAGGATATAATGGCACTGAGTCTACTGACGATACCAGTGATGCTAGATATCAGACTGAAGGATATAATGGCACTGAGTCTACTGACGATACCAGTGATGCTAGATATCAGACTGAAGGATATAATGGCACCAAGTCTACTGACGATACCAGTGATGCTAGATATCAGACTGAAGGATATAATGGCACCAAGTCTACTGACGATACCAGTGATGCTAGATATTAGACTGAAGGATGCAATGGCACTGAATCTATTGACGACATATCAGTGGTGCTAGAAATTAGACTAAGACTACAATGGCACGAGAGTCTACTGACGACATATCAATGATGCTAGATATCAGACTGAAGACTGCAAAGTAGAGCGCCTGACTCTGTCTGGAACTTTAGCCCCCATGGTGACTGAAGGGACTAACCTCGGGGTTCACCATGAGTTCTAAGACCCCCAAGCCCGTGTCTGGACTGACCTGGTCAGGTGGAGTGCTCGTGCCTGAACTTGCATGCATGTGTACAAATGCTTTACTGTCTCTAGGCAAACACTGCACTTTAATTTGAAGGGTAGGGCGAACACCGCACCCTGAAAGGTGGGGTGAACACTTCAGGGTGAAACGCAGAATGCTCTAGTTTCTATAGGCAAACACCCACACAGAAGGGCAGGGTGAACACTGAGGGGCAGGGTGAACACTGAAGGGCAGGGTGAACAGTGAGGGGCAGGGTGAACACTGAAGGGCAGGGTGAACACTGCACACTGAAGGGCAGGGTTAACACTGAAGGGCAGGGCGAACACTGAAGGGCAGGGTGAACACTGAGGGGCAGGGTGAACACTGCACACTGAAGGGCAGGGTGTGACACTGCACACTGAAGGCAAAGGTGAACACTGCACACTGAAGGGCAGGGTGAACACTGAAGGGCAGGGTGAACACACTGAAGGGCAGGGTGAAAACTGCACACTGAAGGGCAGGGTGAACACTGAGGGGCAGGGTGAACACTGAGGGGCAGGGTGAACACTGAGGGGCAGGGTGAACACTGAAGGGCAGGGTGAACACTGAGGGGCAAGGTGAACACTGAAGGGCAGTGCGAACACTGAAGGGCAGGGTGAACACTGAGGGGCAGGGTGAACACTGAGGGGCAGGGTGAACACTGAGGGGCAGGGTGAACACTGAGGGGCAGTGCGAACATTGAAGGGCAGGGTGAACACTGAACACTGAAGGGCAGGGTGAACACTGAAGGGCAGGTAAACACTGAGGGGCAGGGGTGAAGACTGAGGGGCAGGGTGAACACTGCACACTGAATGGCAGGGTGAACACTGAAGAGCAGGGTGAACACTGAGGGGCAGGGTGAACACTGAAGGGCAGGGTGAACACTGCACACTGAAGGGCAGGGTTAACACTGAAGGGCAGGGCGAACACTGAAGGGCAGGGCGAACACTGAAGGGCAGGGTGTGAACACTGAGGGGCAGGGTGAACACTGCACACTGAAGGGCAGGGTGAACACTGCACACTGAAGGGTAGGGTGAACACTGCACACTGAAGGGCAGGGTGAACACTGAAGGGCAGGGTGAACACTGAGGGGCAGGGTGAACACTGAAGGGCAGGGTGAACACTGAGGGGCAAGGTGAAAACTGAAGGGCAGTGCGAACACTGAAGGGCAGGGTGAACACTGCACACTGAAGGGCAGGGCGAACACTGAAGGGCAGGGTGAACACTGAAGGGCAGGGTGAACACTGAACACTGAAGGGCAGGGTGAACATTGAGGGGCAGGGTGAACACACTGAGGGGCAGGGTGAACACTGAAGGGCAGGGTGAACACTGAGGGGCAGGGTGAACACTGAGGGGCAGGGTGACACTGAAGGGCAGGGTGAACACTGCACACTGAAGGGCAGGGTGAACACTGAGGGCCAGGGTGAACACTGAGGGGCAGGGTGAAACTGAAGGGCAGGGTGAAACTGAAGGGCAGGGTGAACACTGAAGGGCAGGGTGAACACTGAAGGGCAGGGTGAACACTGAGGGGCAGGGTGAACACTGAAGGGTAGGGTGAACACTGAAGGGTGAACACTGCACACTGAAGGGCAGGGTGAAAACTGAAGGGCAGGGTGAACACTGAAGGGCAGGGTGAACACTGCACACTGAAGGGCAGGGTGAACACTGAAGGGCAGGTGTGAACACTGAAGGGTAGGGTGAACACTGCTCACTGAAGGGCAGGGTGAACACTGAAGGGCAGGGTGAACACTGAAGGGCAGGTGAACACTGAATGGTGAAACACAGAAAGCAGCTGAAGCAGACCAGGTTGTTTGAATTTAGTCTTTTGTTTCTGCTCCCTCCCTCCCCCCATCTCTCTCTCTCTCTCTCCTCTCTCTCTCCCCCTCTCTCTCTCTCTCTCTCTCTCTCTCTTCTCTCTCTCTCTCTCTCTCTGTCTCTGTCTCCTCCTCTCTGTCTCTGTCTCCCCTCTCGCCTCTCTCTCCCTCTCTCTCTCTCTCTTTCTCTCTTCTCTCTCTCTCTCTCTCCTCTCTCTCTCTCTCTCTCTCTCTCTCTCTCTCTCCTCTCCTTCTTTCTCCTCGCTCTCTCCCGCCTCTCTCTCTCCCTCCCCCCTCTGTCACCCTTTTCTTGCCATCCATTAGTATGTTTTCCTCATCCACCCTCACAACGAACTCACAGGTGTTTTCGGACTTGGCATTAATGATGTCTGTTACACCCAACGGTCTTGAGTTGAACGGACTAAAAAGGCAGGAATTGCTGAGGTAGATCCTCCTTCTCCCCCCCTTGCCCGCTTCTCCTCACCTCTTCCTCTTTCCCTATCCCATCCCCCTCCACCCCCTTCCCCCTTCACAAACACCCACGTGCACACAAGGACACACACACACACGCGCGCGCGCGCGCGCGCGCACTCACTCACTCACTCACACTCACACGCACACACGCACACAAACATACACGTACACACACACACACACATTTTATACTCCCTGAAATACACTTCCCTGAATGAGCCGAGACTGAACATGTTTACTGCTATTGAAGAACAACAGGAAATCGAAACCAGAATCAAACGGTCACACTGTCCGTCTGTTTGTCTCCTCTTTGTCAGGACTGTTGTTTCTCTCACTGTCACACTGTCCGTCTGTCTCCTCTTTGTCGTGACTGTCATTTCTCTCACTGTCACACTGTCCGTCTGTCTCCTCCTCTTTGTCGTGACTGTTGTTTCTCTCACTGTCTCCTCTTTGTCACGACTGTTGTCTCTCTCACTCTGTCTCCTCTTTGTCAGGACTGTTGTTTCTCTCACTGTCACACTGTCCGTCTGTCTCCTCTTTGTCAGGACTGTTGTTTCTCTCACTCTCTCCCCTGCTGCCCCCCCCCCCCTCTCTCTCTCTCTCTCTCTCTCTCTGTTCAAGTCCTGTCTTAGGATTCACAAAGAATTTTTTGTATTTGTTATGATGATGTTTGCAATGTTCAACTATGTTCAGTGCACACTTTCATGAGGTACAAACGCTCTTGCGTATAAAGTATCCGAATCTGTGTGTGTGTGTGTGTGTGTGTGTGTGTGTGTGTGTGTGTGTGTGCGTGCGTGTGTGCGTGCGTGCGTGCGTGTGTGTATGTGTGCGTGTGTGTGTGTGTGTGTGTGTGTGTGTCGCTGTCGCTGTCTGTCTGTCTGTCTCTCTCTCTCTCTCTCTCTCTCTCTCTGTGTCAGCGTGACTTCCCTTGCCTGGTTGCCAGGAACACCAACTTTTCACAGCTCCAATAACATTTTTCTGGTATTTGCCAGAAAGCTTGCAGAATGCCCATGGAAGACCTTCCATCCAATGCAGACAGAAAGCTGAACGCCACACTGCGCGATGCGACATTGCCATCATTGAAGATTGCAGGCAGGGGTCGTCCCACAATGGCGATTCTGAGGTTAACTACAATGTCCGATCATGCCCCTGTTACGCGACCCCCAGCTCATTGTGCGGAGATTGGGTCGTGCGCCGAATATGAGAAGATAAGCGGTTTCTCGTTCTTGATTTTCACTGTCCTAAATGTGATTTGTTTTTTGCCTGAAGAAGACCCAAGAGGTCGAAATGCAATTTCTCTTGTCCTGTACTTTGTAAATGTCCTTGGCGGTAACTAACCCCCCCCCCCCTCTTTCTAAATTTAACAACGATGGAGTTTCCTGAGCTGACTGTTTTGTTTTTCAGCATTTATACCAACCCCCTTCCTTTGTGCCTTGCCTGTACCGAGTTGGGTGCCCCGCGATGGGATATTGCACATCGACATGGCACCGTGCCATAGATACAGTGAGTCAGTGACAGTTCTTCCCAACTCACACTTGCCATCTGACACTGATAGTGTCAAACGTGAGTTGATCTTAACGTGGTGACAGCCCCGATATGGCCCTTTGAGGTCGGCTGGGCCATAAGCAACATTACCTTACCTTACTATCTTACCTTACCTGATGACAAGTGGTGTGTTGGTGAAGATTATGTTGATAACTCTGGTGCAGTTTGTGAATAGGATTCATCTGTAACTAGTTCTACGCAACAAGAAATAAAAAAAAAAGAAAGCATTTGTTCAAGCAGCAAATCCGTGTGATACAGACAGCAGTAGTGATTATGCGGGTACTACCAGTATTACAGCACAGACACCCCATGCAGTCGTTACAGTCACAGACATAATGTCGTACTAGTAGGAAAACACACACACACACACACACACACACACACAAATGAATGATCACCTGTGGGAACTGACGGAAGAGGTGAAAGGCAACACTCCACGCAGCGAAGAGGTTGAAAACCGAAATCTTGACGATCCGTTTTGACTGTTGCGCTGTTGTAACTGTAGATCAACATCCGGGAAATCCGATTGGAAGTTGCCTGTGTTCTCACTGTAGTCCATAGAATTCCGTTATCTGGAATCCACATTGCAATGTACTTTCTAGCAAGGTTCAGTGATACTTATTCCTAATTTTTGTGTATGAACAGTCGTCATCGCCTTCGTCTCCCGACCTTGTGAATGGGCTTGGTAAAGTTTCCCATAATAAACAATCGTTCATTCATTCATTCTCTGTCTCTGTCTCTGTCTGTCTGTCTGTCTCTCTCTCCTCTCCTCCCTCCATTCACCGCCGCCTCTCTCTCTCCTCCCTCCCCATTTCTCTCTCTGGTGTGTGAGTGTGTGTGGGTCCGTGTCCACATGTGGCCGTCAATCACTGTGTTATTCAGTCATGCTCAGTGCCAGCCCGGTGGGACACAGCATTAGCACTGCATGAAACTGATCTGGTAAAACCACTTTGTGACCATTACTGCTCTCCTACAATCAGTGATGGTGCTCTCTCTGTCTCTGCCTGTCTATTTGTCTGTCTCTCTCCCTACCCCCCCCCCCCTCTCTCTCTCTCCTTTAACATACACTTACGAGTTCTCTCTCTCTCTCTCTCTCTCTCTCTCTCTCTCTGCAGCACAGCTCTTATGCAAATGACTCCAGGCAGTTTCACGTTATTGGGCCTGGTAACCAATGACAGTTAACGAAATTTCACCTGTCGATATGACCCCTTCCCTGCTTCACCCCCCTCCCCCCCCCCTCCTTCCCCGCTCAACATCCCCTTCCCTCCCCCGTTCGTATCGTTTTCGCAGAGACTCTCTCTCTCTCTCTCTCTCTCATTTTTTCCAATCTGTGTGTTAGGCATTGTGATTCGCTGAACGCTGTTGACTCATGCCATTGGAAGGAAAAGGTAAGGCTGTTAGCCTCTCTCTCTCTCTCTCTCTTCGTTTCTTTTCTTTTGTTTTAGGTACAGTAAACACGTTTTTTTTTTTAATGATGTGTGTTCAACCAACTATTAAGACAAAGGTCTTGTGAGTTAGAACGGGGAAATGTCCGACTGGAATGCAGTAACTGTCTCTATCTCCGTCAGTCTCAACACACCCCCCCCCCCCCCCCTCTCTCTCTCTCTCTCTCTCTCATTGGTCTTCAGAATCAAACCCAATAGCTTTAAAACTGAAGCAGACCCTTTATGCTTGACAGTCAATCTTGAAAAACAAACATTGTGGTATTTAGAAAAGGAGGGTGTGCATCTGCCCGAGAAAGGTGGTGTTATGGGAATAATGAAGTTCAAATTACAAATTCATATAAATATCTTGGAATATATTTTTACAACAAAACGGAGTATCACTACCGCTTTGCCTGAGGCTTGCAGGAGAGGGAAAAGGAGGGTCACTGAGATATTAAGGTCACTAAGAAGGTCGGATACAGGAGATTTACAGTTATTTCCGAAACTATTTGATACACAGATTGAACCAATTCTGACCTACACAGCCGAAGTTGGGGGTCTTGAGAAAGGTAGTGATCTCATAGAAACTGTACAAACATCTGGCTTTAAAGAGATTTCCGAACGTCCCCCCTGCACGCCTCAAACAAATTGGTGTATGGAGAAACCGGTAGAAATCTTCTTAGTATAAAAACATCTATTAAATGTATCAGATACTGGCTGAAACTCCTTAAATTACCCATGTCACGACAATGCAGACCGGCATATATAAATGCTTCTTATTCAGCATGAATCTGGTCATAACAATTGGGCAACCGAGGTGCAGAACATTTTATGTGAAAACGAATTCGGTATCGTACGGATGTTTTAAGGGGATGGAAATGAAGATAGTTTTTCTTGCTGAATTTAAAGACAGACTTATTCCGCGTGATATGCAAAACTGGCATTCAACATGAGCAAACAATGACAAATATAAAGGGTATTGTTGTTTTAAGAAACATTTACCAGCCAGAAAGATGCATGTCTTTAATTACAGAGATAACTTTAACAAGATTTGGACTAAGAGTTAGTGGGCTTAATAACCGCAAGCGATGGTTTCTTGATGAAGAACAGGCTGATGGTCAATGTCCGTCATGTGAAGAGGAAACTGAAAATGATGCTCATTTTTTTTTTTTTTTGTTCTACTGCACAGCTTACAAAGATATCCGAAAGCAATGTGATGTACTTCACTCACCTGATCTTAGTGACCAGAACCGTATCGCAAACGAGCAACAATGAAAACATGTGATAGCAGATATATCAAAGGTCATATCAGAAGCAATGAACATTTGAAAAAAGATAACTGAAAGAAAGAAGTAGTGGTATTCTTATCATTGCAATGTTTGTCAAGTTAACCGCTGTCGCGTACCTGTGTGTGCACAAGATGATCCGCTGTCGTGTGCCTGTATGTGCACGAGTGTGTGAATGCGGAGGGGTGGGGTGGGGGATAGAGATGAGGTGGGGGAGAAGCGAGAGAAGAAGAAGCTGTGGAATGAGTTGTGGGCGAGGGGTGGCGGGAGGGATAAGAGAGGGGGTGAGGTGAGTGATTGATTTCACTGAGTTATGCCCCCTTGTCTAAAGGGCTTACATGCTGAAAGGACAGACAACAAAACATTTGTCATTGTCATTGTCTCTGATCTCTGATGTGTGTGGGGGGGTCTGTTACTGCACAAAAAATGTCACCGCTGCACAAAATGTTACAATGTCATTTTGTGTAGTTATTCACTGCACAAAATTGTCACAATTTGCACAAAATTTCACAATTGTAACAATTGTGCAGTGGTGACATTTTGTGCAGTAACATGGGTCCGTGTTCACATGTGGCTGTCAATCACTGTGCTGTTCAGTCATGTGGCTGTCAATCACTGTGCTGTTCAGTCATGTGGCCGTCAATCACTGTGCTATTCAGTCATGTGGCTGTCAATCACTGTGTTATTCAGTCACACGGCCGTCAATCACTGTGTTATTCAGTCACGTGGCCGTCAATCACTGTCTTATTCAGTCATGTGGCCGTCAATCACTGTTATTCAGTCATGTGGCCCATCAATCACTGTGTTATTCAGTCACGTGGCCGTCAATCACTGTGTTATTCAGTCACGTGGCCGTCAATCACTGTGTTAGTCAGTCATACTCACTGTCAGCCCGGTGGGACACAGCATTAGCACTGCGTGAAACTGATCTGGTGGTAAACCATTTGGTGACTGGCTGTGTCCGTTACTGCCCTTCTACAATCAGTGATGGTGCTCCCCCCCCCCCCCTTCTCCACTCTCTCTCTCTGTCTTCTCCCCTCTCCCTCCACCCCTCTCTCTCTCTGTGTCTACCTGTCTCTCTGTCCTCTCCTCACTCCCTCCCCCTCCCTCTCTCTCTCCCCTTCTCTATCTCTTGCTCTCTCTTGGTAACACACTTCCTATGCAAATCACTAGCAGTGGTTTTCTATTTATAGGCCTGGCAACACATAACGTTTAAATGAACATTCACATGCAGGTAGGATCCCGTTCTCCCTTTAACCCCCCACCCCCACCCCACCCCACTTCCTTCCCTGCTTGACATCCCCTCCCCTATCCCACCCCCATTTGTGTGTGTGTGTGTGTCTCTCTCTCACGCTCTCAGTCACACACACACACACACACACACACACACACACACACACACACACACACACACACATTCACACTCACACGCACGCGCGCATGCTTGTGCACGTACACACACACATACAGATACACGTCTGTTTTAGATACACGTCTGTTTTGGATGTTCCCCTTGTGCACGAGCAACAGGACGAGCAGTCTGTCCACCTTACGTCGCTTGAGGGGATTCTGAAACAGACGACTGTAGTCACAGGGCACTGCCATTCTGCATAATACAGTGAAGAGTGAACATGTCGACATTGATTGCCTTGATTTCTCTCCATCTCTGTCTCCCTCCCTCCCTCTCTCTCTCTCTCTCTCTCTCTCTTTGTGTGTGTAGCTCCATGTTCAGGTGTCGCTGTAAGTTACTCTATTATTTCACCATGATTAGCGACAACCCGACGGGACAGAGAATTAAGACTCGGTCATTTTTTCTACATGCTATGTGCTTTTTCTCTGCACCAATCCATGTTTTTTTGTTTCTCTGTCAT
>JADBJO010003151.1:52500-67500 GCA_016801955.1 Conus betulinus | reverse complement strand
TTGGAGCGCGCAAATCTACAGCTAAACACCTTTTGAGAGCAAACTAATGAACTGACTCACAATGAGCGGCGGCTTGGTCTACCCCCCCCCCCCCCCCCCCCCCCCCCCCCCCCCCCCCCCCCCCCCCCCCCCCCCCCCCCCCATTGTGATCCGTGTAGCAGCACTGGCTTAAACTCGCATATCAAAACGTTTTATAAACAGTTCAAAGGAATTGTTATTTAGAGTATATAGCTTCTGAACGATATATTATACATTTTTCGCTGGACTGGCAAGATCTTTACAGGCAGCAGTGAAACTTAGACGAGTGGAGATAAATATTCCCTAATACTTTGTAAACATTTTCTACAGGCATTAACATGCCATCATATAGCCATTGTTCTCTTACACTTACAGTACTTCCCTTCCGAAATACATGCATGTTACTTTTCTTAGAGTTAACCTTCAATTGAAGTGAAGAAGAAGCAGCAGCACGATGCGAAATTTTTAATTAGTTAGCTGTGTGTGCAGCCCCACAACCGTCTCTGACAAAACGACATTATCAGCTAACAGAAGAACGAACAACTCGAATGCAGTACGAGAGAGCACAGCGCCATGTTTCCCGTTATTAATCACGTGTAGTGCTAACTCATTTATGAAAACAGATGAAAAGTACAGGGCTACACGCGCCTCCCTGTTTCACTTCTGCTGTGCATCAAATGTAATCAGGAAGTTTAGAGCCATCACATCTTACTCTACATTTTACATTTTCATATATAACTTTGATACACTTAAATGATTTACCATTGATGCCATTTTTTAAAAAATGGAATAAGCCATAGCAGATTTCGATTAATCGAATCAAAATGCTTTTTCAAAATCTATGAACGCCTCATAAAGTTTGCGGTTATATGAAAACTGTTTTTATATGAATGCTAACAACGTAAATGTGTGATCAACTGTCGAATATCCTTTTTAAATACCTGTAATATTGTTTCTCATCTATTCATTCTTGTAACCTGTTATTAGTAATAGAACCCTAAAGTTTCATGTTTATGTCAGCAAGAGAAATACGTCTATGATTATTGGGATTGTTAACGTCTCCTTTTTTAAAAAATGGTAGAATAACATTGATTCTGTCCAGTTAGCCGGAAACATCCCTCTGTCAAAAAGTGTACTGAATAATTTTGCGAAAACAAAAACACTATTACCTGATCATTTGAACACCTAACTCGCTTCCATCTGGATCAGATGCTTTCCGAAATTTCAGTTTTCTTTTAAGGCCAGCATTACGTCTTTAGAAACAGGACGATTTGTAACCATTACTGCTATTTTTCAGCCGTATCTTCATGATTAGTAGAAATATGTACATATTTACATCCATGTCTAATAAGGACTTAAAACGCTGGAACCACTTGTCGACTGTAACTCGTTTTGTGTGGCTGTTTTCTGTTGCTTTTATGGACAGTGTCCCAGAATTCTTTCTGGTTCTTTTCTGATATAACAAGTTTGTTCATCAAAGTATTGTTAATTTCTTTCCCCTCTTCCTCATCAGCAAATGATTATATTCACGCCGAGTAATGGCAGACTTGTGTCGATCCTCCTTATCCAATGTCATCAACTAACTCTTCTTTTGGACGAACCAGTCTCTGGCTCTGTCTGTTTGTCTGGCTCTGTATCTCTCTGTCTGTCTGTCTGTCTGCATTTTTTTGTCTGTCTCTCTTTCTGTCTTTGTGTTTCTCTATCTCTGTCTGCCTGCCTGCCTGCTCTCTCTCTCTCTCTCTCTCTTTCTGTCTCTCTTTCTGTCTTTGTATTTCTCTATCTCTGTCTGCCTGCCCCTGCCTGCCTCTCTCTCTCTCTCTCTCTCTCTCTCTCTCTCTCTCTCTCTCGCTCGCTCGCTCTCTCGTTTTCTCTCTGATTTGTGTGCGGTTCCATATCCACGTGTCGCTGTAAGTTACTCAATTATTCCATCAACATTAGCGACAGCCCGGCGGGACAGAGAATTAAGACTCGGCATGAAACTAATCCGGTAGATGTTTGTTTGTTTGTTTGTTTTAACATGCTTTTTGTCTCTCCTGCAATCAATGATATTTGCTCTCTGTCTCTCTCTCTCTCTCGCGCGCGCGCCCATCTGTTTCCCTATCCTCCCCCTCTCTGTCTCTTTCTGTTCCACTCACATCCCTCCCCATCTCTCTCTGTGTCTCTGTCTGTCTGTCTGTCTCTCTGTGTCTGTCTGTCACTGACACAAATACTATGCAGATCACCACCGGTAGTATTTATGTTGTTGCGCCTGCCAAGAAATGACGTTTAAAGATGAATCGCTTGTAGGTTCTATCCTGAGAGAGAGAGAGAGAGAGAGAGAGAGAGAGAGAGAGAGAGAGAGAGAGAAATGAACAAACACGACGTAAATATGGTTATCATTGATCAGGACTGTATTTTAGGACACAGATTCATTTCCTAACGACGAGACGAAGCATCAGAAGCTGGTCCAATCGCTAATAACCTGCCACACATTCGAAATGAATTATTGTCCCGCACACACGTTATTGGTTTAGTCTATGAGTGTGTATGTGGGTGATGGGGTCACGGAAGTGATTTCCATCTTATTATGGTGTGTTTGACGTCATTATGGTGTGTTTGACGTCATTATTGTGTGTTTGACGTCGTTAGGTGTTTTACATCATTATGGTGTGTGTGTGTGTGTGTGTGTGTGTGTGTGTGTGTGTTTGACGTCATTATGGTGTGCTTGACGTCATTATGGTGTGTTTGACGTCATTATGGTGTGTTTGACTCCATTGTTGTGTGTGACGTCATTATGGTGTGTTTGACTCCATTGTTGTGTGTGACGTCATTATGGTGTGTTTGACGTCATTATGGTTGGTATGTTTGACGTCATTATGGTATGTTTGACGTAATTATGGTGTGTTTGACATTGTGTTCCTGTCCACTTCTTTGCAACGATTTGATCTACAGCACAAAGAATGGAACGTAGAAATAATTGAAATCATATCCAAGAGCAGAGAAACAAACAGGAAAACATGAGTTAATTCATTGTCTGGGTTCAAGGAGATGCGCATAAAGATAAACAGAAACCGATATGAAAACGAAAATGGAAGTAACGTCGTTTTAAGGCAAAACTAACACAAAGAAGGAAGCATTCTCAGAAATACACACACAGTCACTTCACACACTTACATCATATGCTTGCGTTCTTGCACACCGTTAGTTACACTCGCCCACGGACAGACAGATCCATGAATTTTCCGCACAGATCCAGGTATCCATTGTCTGTCTAAGAACACCAGAAGATTTGGTGAAAAAGGAACATTGTCGGTCTGGATTGAAAACAATGATCAGACCTGACATTTCAGGGGAGGGAATTCCAGTGGACTGAAAGCAATGCACAGACCTGACATTTCAGGGGAGGGAATTCCAGTGGACTGAAAGCAATGCACAGACCTGACATTTCAGAGGAGGGAATTCCAGTGGATGGAAAGCAATGCACAGACCTGACATTTCAGAGGAGGGAATTCCAGTGGATTGAAAGCAATGCACAGACCTGACATCTCAGGGGAGGGAATTCCAGTGGATTGAAAGCAATGAACAGACCTGACATCTCAGGGGAGGAAATTCCAGTGGATTGAAAGCAATGATCAGACCCTGGCATTTCAGGGGAGGGAATTCCAGTGGACTGAAAACAATGATCATACCCGACATTTCAGGGAGAGAAATTCCAGTGAATTGAAAGCAATGCACAGACCTTACATTTCAGGGGAGGGAATTCCAGAGCTTGGCTGCCGAAGAGAAGAAGAATGTTTCTGTGGCCTAGCCGTGACCACAAACAGAGGGAGGACTTCCAAGATGCTGCGATCGGCTCGACAGAAGAGGACACGGAGCGTGCGAGGGCATAGCCCCCCCCCCCCCCCCCCCTCCCTTGCACTGAAGGTTCTGTTTTCCTTGAATACATATTACATCAGTGTTTTCACAATAGAAACAACGAAAACAGCCCATTTCAACCATTTATTTTGAACTCAACATGTATCAGTCGTTTTGACTACTGTTTTCTAACATGACATGGTGTGACAAGGATTTTACACGTTGTTATAAGGGAGGAAAAAGAAAAAGGAGAAATAAATAAAGGAAAATGAAAGAGAACAGAAAAAGATTTTTATAAAGAAACCAGCTTTTTAATCTCCCTTTTGTCTCTTCCTTTTCAATACTGTACACGCGAGGATACTGATTTAAAACAACTGAGAGAGATGATGTGAAGCAGAATTCGGAAACATTTCTAATTTGCCACATGTAGTTTTGATGTCCAGGCCTGCCCACAATATATGGCGGATGATGATGACTATCTCAGGAGAGTGGGGGAAGGGAACGTACTATACATTATGCTCAACATCAGAACGACAGCACAATAAGGCGGGTTGCCAAAATGGCGTTTGTTATGTTGGTGTTAAATTCAAACTCGCAGCTTTAGACTGCTAACTTAGTGCGGTCACCATCCGCGCCACCAGAATGTGTTGTAACCTGTAGAAGTACATTTATTCCTAATGCCGCTGTCGACAGGATGGCAGCCAAGTTGTTTGAGAAGAGGTGTGCAGCCCAGATTTATTTGACCTTTGAGAAATAGCCCGGACGAATGATACAGGATGGGGTGGAGTGGGGGGGGGGAGCATTTCGGTTGTCGTGTCTGGACGATATGCAAGAGGAAACCACAGCAAATTCTGTTAGAAATGATATCGGTATCATGCATTACTGTATTGTACACTACACTGCTCTACACTGCGCTGCACTACACTACACTACACTACTGCTGCACTGCACTGCGCTACACTGTACTGCACTACACTACACTATACTGCACTACACTAAACTGCACTCCACTACACTACACTACACTGCGCTGCGCTGCGCTGCGCTGCGCTGCACTGCACTGCACTACACTACACTACACTACACTACACTACACTACACTACACTGCACTGCACTACACTACACTACACTACACTACACTACACTACACGGCACTGCACTACACTACACTGTTCTTGACTTCTACTCATAACTCCTATCCCCGCTCTTAACTCCCACTGTCTTACTCCCAACTCCTATCCCCACCCATAACTCCCCCACTGTCATTCCAAACTCCCACCCATAACTTTCTCATAACGCCATCTTCCACATGCAATTACCTCTAAACTCCCCCTTTCCACTCACAACTCCCACCCCCAACTTGCTCATAATTCCACCTCCCACTTGTGATCAACTCCAAACTCCCGCTCAGATTTTCTCCCACTGTTGCCACGCACAACTTCCACATCCACGCATAGCACGCAACATCCATCGACACTTTCAACTCACTCATGAGTCTTACTCACAATCCTCACTCCCTCTTGCAAGTCTCACGCCCACTCATCCGTGGTCTATACTCACTCACAACTCTCGCTCATTATCCTCACTAGCTCTTCTTTCAAGTCTCACGCCCACTCATAATTCCCACTCAAAACCTAGTCAGAGATCGCCACTCCAGTTGTACGGTCCTGTACGGTTGCCGGACTAAATGGGTGCACACCAAAAATGAATGCGCCAAGGCCTTACTTAAGGAGTGGAGTATTTATAGACTGGCGCAATTAGATTGTTTTGAGAATGTTTATTGTGTCTCCTGGTCACCAACCTAGTTGGGCCCCACGAACCACTTCTGGCAACCGTCAAACGACGGAACATGGCATGGTTTGGCCACGTCATTCGTCACAACACCCTCTCCAAAACCATCCTTCAAGGTACCGTTGAAGGAGGGCGCAGACGAGGACGGCAGAGAAAGAGTTGGTCCGAAAATATAAAGGACTGGGCCAAAATGACCATGCCAGATCTCCTCACAGCTACCAACAGAAGAGCCTGGAGAGAAACGGCGGCTGCCTCATCACGTCCCCCAACGACCCCAGCGGTCAGGGGAATGACTGACTGATTGTGTCTCAATGCTGATTCTTGTCATTTTGTTTATTGTGTCTGAATGCTGATCCTCATTTGCTTTCACATGCCCATCAAGGGACAAGCCAGGTGGTTCCGAGCCGACAGATTAAAATCACAGGAATGGGACTATTTTGGGCACTTCCTGCTGGCGTAGAATAGGGTCACAGGTGGGCGCAAAGACCTGAAATGTCACGTGTACTAAGAGGAAGGCATGTATTCGAAGATTGTTTGTGATTTCATCGGTGACACCCCCCCCACACACACACACACAAAGCAAAACAGATATGGAAAATAATAGGTGGGGAGTTGTTGTTTTGATTGATTGTCGCTTTAACATGAAATGCTGGCTCAAACTTACGGCAGGCCGCAAAACGCTTACATGGATGATAGTGTTTTAGTCCAAAATCCTAATTGTGTGGCGTGTGGCCGAATCCAACTCGACATGAATTACTCTCCAGCAGACGACCGCCCGCCCCAGCGCTCCCCCCGGGCTCCTAGAAACACCGACTGCCCGGCGGTGGGGAACTGCACTCGTTCCGTGACCCTTGCAATCGGCCTGTCTTCATTTCCATCTCGTCTGCTTTCTCCCAAGACGAAATCCCCGAGTTATCCCCCTTCACTTCTGGTTCTCTCATTCAGTTCCCTCTGCACGAGCTTGCACTCACGCACAGTCAGACCAAGTCTGACTGGTAACGGTGCCCTGCCCCCACCCCCCCCCCCCCCCCCCCCCCCCCCCCCCTTCCCTCACTTTATACACAGTAGAAGGCAATTCTGTACACTATGCGCTAAAGAAATGACACGAGCGAACCAAATTCAGAATGATGTTCTCTGTAAATCTCCATCTTGTTCGCTTTGAGGAAAAGAAGTATGATCAATTTAAAAACCGATAGAACTGAGTAAGAAACTTTGTTCCCTAATCTCTCTCTCTCTCTCTCTCTCTCTCTCTCTCTCTCTCTCTCTCTCTCTCTCTCTCTCTCTACCCCCTCCCCTCCTCCTCTCCGTCTCTCTTCCTCCCTTGGGGAGGGGAGGAGGGGGGGGGGGGAGTGAGCGCTTTCAGTGTCAAGTCGCTCTGAGTTCTCTGTCGAGTTTACCCCCGTGCTACAGACTGGAACTGAGGTGTGACGCAGGAATCGTTTGAAGGCTTCTTAACGCACCATGCCTTCTGCTGCGGAGGATTTTAGGGCAGAATGTGGCGGCTTTCTGTCGGTATTCCTGTCATCCATGTACAGGAGGGCCAGACAGAAAATCGCCCTGCGCTTCGCCAGGTTGAAGATGAAGCGGAGAACGGACGGCGCTGTGGCTGGCTTGCTCCTCTCATATTTATTCTGGGGGAGTCTTCTCCTGCAGTGCGGCGATGTGGAGAGCAGTCCTGGACCCAACCCTCTCCCGAGCCGTGACAGCAGAGAGCAGACCAGACTCGGCAGCGCTGACGTCAGCGGCGGCAGAACCAGCATGGAGAGGCCACTCAACGTCCAGGGAGGAGCCTCCAACCAGCCTACGAAAGACACGACCATGCTTGACGTCGTCGCCATGATCAGTTCCTTGAAGACGTCGATGGACACCAAGCTGCTGAACGAGCTGGAGCAGGCGATGCACACTATGAGTGAGTCCCCACACCCAGTCATGGAGTGGGAGATGGATTCTCGTCATTACGAACGGTAACTCTACCTTTTTCTTCCTCTTCTTCTCAGAGAGAGAGAGAGAGAGAGAGAGAGAGAGAGAGACTCGCACACACACACACACACACACACACACACACACACACACACACACACACACACACACACACACACACGCAGGCACGCACGCACACATTTTTTCCCCAAGGGACAAATCTACAGCGGGATGTTCCCACAGTCCTTCATTGGCCGAAATCCTACAAACCGAACATCAAAGGCCTCAGAGAGCCTGGTCCATCACTGACCGTGGCGACCAGTTATGACCCATAAACCCAAGTCGGTCAGAGGCCGCAGCAGTCCATCATAAGGTCGTACGCATTACCGTTAAGTCGATATTACCTCCCCACCTCCCCCCCCCTCCCCCCCTTCCCCTCCCGCACAACACTCAGCTCTTTTCCCCTGTCCCCCTTCCCTCTCTCCACTCCTCCCCCATCTCCTCCCACACACCATCAGTTCTTTTCCCCCCCCCCCCCCACCTTCCCTTCCCTCCCCCCTTCCATCCCAGACATCGTGTTCGATTGGTAAAGAAATACATCAAGTGAGATAGCCAGCCCCCCCCCCCCCCCCCCCCCCCCCCCCCCGAACAGGGCGACAAATTATTCACTGGATCGGGCCAAGTATGAGGAGGTGGTCACAGTTTTTCTTAGTGGCGTCGTACTCAATCTGCTCCATGTGGAAATTATGTCGCGGCATTAGGTTGAAATGATTTTCATTCCATACACAAATAAACAGACTACATTCACAGTCATCTGGGCAAATGAGCAACAATAAACCGCAGGCTTATACTGTGCTCAAATATAACGTTGACAACATATTGGCAGTTACAATATATTTGCAGTGTACTATACATTTCACCACAGTTTATTTTTCTAAAGAAACGTCAGAGACAACAGAAGAAGAAAAATGAAATAAAATGAAATGAAAATGGGCAAGAAGGGAGAGGAATCAACGACGACATCATCAAGAAAGAGATGCATGAACAATTTACAAACAAGAGAGAGAATTTCAGTGAAAAACGTGAAGTAATTCAGGGTCAACACCATGTTTTCCATAACAAGATATATTGAAGTCATACCAGGTAGTTCAATTTAGATTACCTTGTTTCCTTTAGATGACCTTTTTTCATTTAGATTACCTTGTTTCCTTTAGATTACCTTTTTTCCCTTTAGATTACCTTTTTCCTTTACATTACCTTTTTTCCCCTTACATTACCTTTTCCTTTTTTCCCTTTGAATTACTTTTCCCCTTTTTTTTTCCTTTTCCCTTCTTTCCACTCTTTTCTTGCCCCCCCTTTCCTTATTTTTTTTTCTTTCCTGCTATTGTTATCTTCCCTTTTGAAGGCACTATGACATCAGTCGCGGAGAGAACGAAAATTGACTCATGTTAACCTAAACCTTGGCTAATCAGTTAGCAAGCAAACGGTCACAGCCTTTCTTTGTTTGTTCGTTTGTTGGTTGGTTTGTGGTTTTTTGTCGTGGAATAGAATCCCGTTGTTAATATGGTGGGACTTCTTTATAGCGACCTTCCAAAATCATTTTTTTAAGGGACTTTAGACGAAGGAAGTCTTGGCAAGGGAGATAAGTCCGGTGCAAAAAAAAAGTTCAAACTGCCATAGCCCAACGGCCGTAGAGCCAGTTAACCGTTAGAAGCTCACCATGTGTGGGGCTCGGCAGGATGACAGGCAGAGCGCATCCCTCTCCATCCTCCGCCTTAACCTTCCCTGACCGGAGTCAGTTATTCATTTATTGCTGGGTGGATAGAGAAGGATTTCAAGCCGTAAAAAAAAAAAAAAAAATCGATTGAACGAGCGATTACTGAACGACCGTCAGCTCTGTAGGGAGACTAACTCATTGAATGATAATGGCCTCATTCATCCAGAATAGACCACCAAGACAGAAATAAAGTTTCAGGTTAAAAAAAAAAAATTTTTTTTTTAAAGGAGGTCCTCTGTCTTCGTTGGTCGGTGAATTCAGTACAGACGAAGAGCAGAATGTTTGGGGAAAAAAAAAAACAAGTCTTTCAAGGGTGGTAACTCTAGTATGCCAGATGTCGGTTTACCGGTAATCACCGGTATTTTACCGGCTCAGGTGGCGAAATGGCGACTAAACTATCGGCCACTAAGTATGTAGCGCGTGCCGATTTGATTTTTGTCACGCCTTTGGGTCTATGGACTGTCTGCGTTCGTGGCTCCTGATTTCCATCACTTGCTGTCACTAAACAGCCTACCGGTTTTGTCTGACCTGTTTGCCTTCATTGAGTTCACCTAATTACCGTTTTGAAAAAGGACTCGCGCGACTGAAGCACAAAGAGAAAAAATGTTACAGGAAAACGTGGTATTAAAGGGAGGATATCTTCAGTCGGAAGTTTTAATTATGATTGCATTTCGTGTGCAGACTGAGTTTGTTTCCCATCTCATACCTTGTTGGTGTTGCTGATCAAAATGAGTTACAGCGAACACACATTATTGTGCAGTTAATGTGACAACAGATTTTTTTGTGTGTGTTTTAATTTTATTTTATTTTAACTTTATTTGCCGAGGGGAGCGAAGAAGGGGGCAGACAGACAGACAGAGAGAGAGAGAGAGAGAGAGAGAGAGAGAGAGAGAGAGAGAGAGAGAGAGAGAGAGAGAGAGACTCTCTTCGACACTTTGATATTTTATTGTCATGACCAAAGACGTCTTTTGACAAGGGGGGAGGGGGGTAACAGAACAATAACATTTCCCTCGTCCTTTCCTGCAAACAAATAGTACACATTCATTCCTAGTGTGTATCAAATCAAAGGTTAACAAAGACAAATAAACTCGTAACATTTCCTTATGTCCCCACGCACAGGAGTAATGTAATGCAGTAAGGGTTTTTAAAAAAAAATCTTGGGACTGACTCGACCATCCACTCAATCAAATGATGACATTGTATCTTACTGGTCTCTTCCACATGCGATGAATGATATTATCATTCATATATTTCTCATAATGCAAAATCTTAAATTTCACAATCTTTCTGTCTTATTTTCTGTGCTTCCCCGATGAATTTCGCAACTGATTTAATTACAAGTTCATCATCTGATGATAACACGACAGCGACAGAGAGAGAGAGAGAGAGAGAGAGAGAGAGAGAGAGACTCAAGACTCAAAACTCAAGATAATTTACCCATGACTAGGCCACTGCCCCTCATGAAGGGGTGCTAGCAAATACCATCACAAAAGCACCCCAAGAACTACACACAGACATAACCAGCATATGTTCATAAACTGTTTTGAGACAACATAAACAGATGAATCGACAAATTTCGGACTGTTCACTAGTACATTCCAAAAGTACATGCTAATCTGAAGTGATATTTGGGACTATATTATAATGCTTCAAAGGTGTAAACTGAGTTCTCAATTTTTGCAGGACAGGACAAGATAACATACAATGAACTTCACTTTCTATCTCCTCTCTGCAGAGTTGGAATAATAAATCTAAACTGCTATGGAGTCGGTGACGACAGTAGTGCACTGCAATTTCAAAACTACCGAGTCTGAATCGTGAAGTTACATATTTTAAATGCCTGTCCAGATTCAACAATAGATAGGTATTCACATCAGGCAGACAGGTTTTAACATTAGGTATATAGGTTTTAACATTAGGTATATAGGTTTTAACATTAGGCACAGTGCAAAAGGATCTGTAAGCGTTAAATCTTTCGCTATTACTCACATGATAATTCTATCCTTGCCATCCGCACGCATTCAGTCTATCTCTAAAAATTCATCAGTTCATCAACTCCTTGGTTCAGCCAGGTATAACTGAACGGCGTTGAATGCATTCACTGATTTCAGCGCCCATCTGGCGCCGAATGGGATGAAGAGAAGTGATTGCTCGTTCATTTTCGTTGTCTTGAGTGTTGTGTGTATCTTGCCTGAAGAAGACCTAAGAGGTGGAAAAACGCGTCGTCGCGTGATTGTGATTTGATTCGTTTGTTAACGTTCTTTGGCGGAGCTTATCAATAATTTAAAAAAAACAAAACAAAAACAAAAACAAGGAAGGTGTGGTTATAGCAGTATTCAGCACGAGAAAAAAAATACAGCGCAGTAGAATACGGTAATAAAAAAAAAGGAGCGCAACATGACGCAGAACGTTTTGTATTGTACTATGTCGTACAGTACAACAATATACAATGCATTACAGTGCAGTACAGTACAGATCAGCTCAATCTTTAATGTGAATACAACACTACCGCGCACACAATACACCACCATACACACATCTGAGTGTATAATACACTTTAATACAACACAATGTAGAATTGTAAAAAGCAAACACAATACGATACTCAACAGTACAAAACCTTTCAATGCCAATCACTACACACAGTACAAAGCAGTACAATGCTCTACCATATAAACCAGGTCAGTACACAACAGTACAAAGCCATTCAATGCCAACCACTACAGACAATACAAAGCAGTACAGTGCTCTGCCATATAAACCAGGTCAGTACACAACAGTACAAAGCCATTCAATGCCAACCACTACACACAGTACAAAGCAGTACAATGCTCTATCATATAAACCAGGTCAGGTCAGTACACAACAGCAAAACACATTGCAGACCAGTTCAATACAGAACAGCACAATGCTACCTATGACTAGGACAGTCTGGGGGCTTGGAGGGGAAGGGGGTCGGGCAGGGGGGAAAGAGAGGATGTATCATAAGATGATGGAGGCAGAGAGGAAGCAGAGTCGGATCAGAGGGGGAAGGGGGGGGGAGGGGGGGGTTCCAACGGAGGTCTAGGGGTCTCGGGCCAGTGGGGGCACAGGGGGGGAAAGGTACCGATCGTGCCGGTTTGTCAGTTAGGGGGGTGGGGTGATGGTAATAGATGGGGTGGGGGTGCCCAGACACCCCGGAAGACACATCCGTCCTCAGGAAGAGCGGAACAGGACCGGAGTGAGCATTAGGGGGAGGCCGGAAATGGAGTCTATGAGAGAGAGAGAGAGAGAGAGAGAGAGAGAGAGAATACGCACACGCGCGCGAGCGTCCAAACACACACACACACACACACACACACACACACACACACACACACACACTGTGAGGATCAGGAGAACCAGAAGCTCTCCAAGGGAGAGAAGCAGAGGAGATGAGCAAAGCCCAGCAGACCTCATTAGTCCAGACTCCCCAGCCTTGACTGCCAGCAGTGACGGACTGCCCTCCACTGATATGCCGCTGGCTAATTAGACGTCCTGCTCGGTCTTCTGAAAGCCTGACCGCTGCCTGATCACCCTCCGCCAACGATAAGCGGCCATCGTTTGATGCACTATCATCGTCTTCAGTCTCTGCTGCTCTCTATGGCCATCTACCGGAGTCAACTGTGTACCTTTTAATTTGGTAAATCTATTCAATGATTTGAAAGGAAATATGATGGTGTAGTAATGAGGTATGACTTAAATCATTTGAAAGTCGTGTCAGTGAATGTCTTTATGGGGTATTATAACATTCGGTGCAAAAAAAGAGTAAATAAATGGCAGGATTGAAGTGTTCTCCTTTCTTAAAAACAGGAGTAACCAGGGCGTCCTTCCAGTCTGCTGGCACTACTCCGGTATTGATGGAGGACTGGCAGACTGATGTTAATACAGGTGCTGCTTCGTCTGCTATTTCTTCAAGAACCTTCGGGCTAATTTCCTTTGGGCCACCTGCTTTGTAAGGGTTCAGATCCTGCAGAAGCTTGTGAACACCCGTCTCTGTTATGTGGATGTCCTTCAGTGTGGGGTAGTTTCCACCCGTCAGTCCTGTGTCTTGTCGAAGTTCCTCGCTGGTATATTCCTGTCCGCTGCTGAAGACCGACTGGAACTGGTTATTCAGCAGTTCTCCCTGCGCCAGTGGATCTGATACCAAGCGACCATTCTTCTTGAGTTCCGGATGCCTTCTGGTACTTGACATAGCTCCAGAAACGCTTGTTCGTGATAGGCTGTGCTGTGTCTTCTCCTGTAAAGGTGCTGTGAAGGTGGTTCCAGTAAGCCTGTCTCAGCTTCCGTTGGGTCTCCCTCTTCAGTTTCCTTACCCTATTTTTCAGTTCCTCTGTGCCATGCTGCTTCATCTTCTTGTAGACTCTGTCACTACGTCTGATGAGCTTCAGCAGGTCCGAGGTGATCCGTGGTTTCCTGCTTTAGCAGGTCCGAGGTGATCCGTGGTTTCCTGCTTCAGCAGGTCTGAGGTGACCCATTCTTTCCTGCTTCAGCAGGTCTGAGGTGACCCATGGTTTCCTGTTTCAGCAGGTCTGAGGTGACCCATGGTTTCCTGCTTCAGCAGGTCTGAGGCGACCCATGGTTTCCTGTTTCAGCAGGTCTGAGGTGACCCATGGTTTCCTGCTTCAGCAGGTCTGAGGTGACCCATGGTTTCCTGCTTCAGCAGGTCTGAGGTGACCCATGGTTTCCTGCTTCAGCAGGTCTGAGGTGACCCATAGGTTTCCTGTTTCAGCAGGTCTGAGGTGACCCATGGTTTCCTGCTTCAAGAGGTCTGAGGTGACCCATGGTTTCCTGCCTGCTTCAAGAGGTCTGAGATGACCCATGGTTTCCTGCTTTAGGTGTGAGGTGACCCATGCTTTCCTGCTTCAAGAGATCTGAGGTGACCCATGGTTTCCTGCTTCAAGAGGTCTGAGGTGACCCATGGTTTCCTGCTTCAAGAGGTCCGAGATGACCCATGGTTTCCTGCTTCAAGAGGTCTGAGGTGACCCATGGTTGCCTGTTCAGCAGGTCTGAGATGACCCATGGTTTCCTGCTTCAGCAGGTCTGAGGTGACCCATGGTTTCCTGTTTCAGCAGGTCTGAGGTGACCCATGGTTTCCTGCTTCAGCAGGTCTGAGGTGACCCATGGTTTCCTGCTTCAGCAGGTCTGAGGTGACCCATGGTTTCCTGTTTCAGCAGGTCTGAGGTGACCCATGGTTTCCTGCTTCAAGAGGTCTGAGGTGACCCATGGTTTCCTGCTTCAAGAGGTCTGAGGTGACCCATGGTTTCCTGCTTCAGGTGTGAGGTGACCCATGCTTTCCTGCTTTCAAGAGATCTGAGGTGACCCATGGTTTCCTGCTTCAAGAGGTCTGAGGTGACCCATGGTTTCCTGCTTCAAGAGGTCCGAGATGACCCATGGTTTCCTGCTTCAAGAGGTCTGAGGTGACCCATGGTTGCCTGTTCAGCAGGTCTGAGATGACCCATGGTTTCCTGCTTCAGCAGGTCTGAGGTGACCCATGGTTTCCTGCTTCAAGAGGTCTGAGATGACCCATGGTTTCCTGCTTCAAGAGGTCTGAGGTGACCCATGGTTTCCTGCTTCAAGAGGTCTGAGGTGACCCATGGTTTCCTGCTTCAGGTGTGAGGTGACCCATGGTTTCCTGCTT
>JADBJO010003151.1:37500-47500 GCA_016801955.1 Conus betulinus | reverse complement strand
GGTCACGTGCTGTTTGGGAAGAGACTTTGTAGCCAGATGGACTGACTGCCAGTCGTTCTACATTAGGGGTCATTTGAGCCACGGTGTTAATGCTGTATGTGCGAGCACGCGAGCGAGCGAGCGAGCGAGAGAGAGAGAGAGAGAGAGAGAGAGAGAGAGAGACAGAGACAGACAGACAGACAGACAGACAGACAGAGACAGAGAGAGATGGACGTACGAACGGACGGACGGAGACAATTTATTCGGTAGTCGGTGTCTGAAATGAAGACAACTTGACACTCCCTTGAATTCCGCGGAATCTCAGGACCCAATGGTTGCAGCCGACTGCTTCAGATTTCTCTCAGGTTGCCGCTGCAGTAACGGTGGGCGCTATAGTAACGGTGGGCGCTATAGTAACGGTGGGCCCTGCAGTAACGGTGGGCGCTGCAGTAACGGTGGGCGCTGCAGTAACGGTGGGCGCTATAGTAACGGTGGGCGCTATAGTAACGGTGGGCCCTGCAGTAACGGTGGGCGCTGCAGTAACGGTGGGCGCTGCAGTAACGGTGGGCGCTATAGTAACGGTGGGCGCTGCAGCAACGGTGGGCGCTGTAGTAACGGTGGGCGCTGCAGCAACGGTGGGCGCTGCAGTAACGGTGGGCGCTGCAGTAACGGTGGGTGCTGTAACGATGAGCGCTGCAGCAACGGTGGGCGCTGTAGTAACGGTGGGTGCTGTAACGATGAGCGCTGTAGTAACGATGGGCGCTGTAGTAACGGTGGGTGCTGCAGTAACGGTGGGGGCGTGGGCGCAGCAGTAACGGTGGGCGCAGCAGTAACGGTGGGCGCTGCAGTAACGGTGGGCGCTGCAGTAACGGTGGGCGCTATAGTAACGGTGGGCGCAGCAGTAGTACGGTGGGCGCTATAGTAACGGTGGTCGCTATAGTAACGGTGGGCGCAGCAGTAACGGTGGGCGCTATAGTAACGGTGGGCGCTGCAGTAACGGTGGGCGCTATAGTAACGGTGGTCGCTGCAGTAACGGTGGGCGCTGCAGTAACGGTGGGCGGCGCTGTAGTAACGGTGGGCGCAGCAGTAACGGTGGGCGCTATAGTAACGGTGGGCGTATTTATTGTCCTGGGTTAGGGAAATATTCGGAACATCGAATAAAAATTAAAACAAACAACAAGAAGAACAACAACAAAACACAAGCACCCGTACGTGGAGTGTGTGTGTGTGTGTGTGTGTGTGTGTGTGTGTGTGTGTGTGTGTGTGTGTGCGTGCGTGCACGCGTGTGTGTATGTGAGCCTGCGTGCGTGCCCGCTTGCGTGCTCACGTGTATGTGTGTGTGTGTGTGTGTGTGTGTGTGTGTGTGTGTGTGTGTGAGGAAGGGGTGGGGGGTGGGGGGTGGGGAAAAGAACTGGGCGGAAGGGGACAGGAGTTTGGGGAGGTGAATCAGTATCTGTGTGTGTGTGTGTGTGTGTGTCTATATTGGTGTTTCTTTTATGTTGTGAGCGCGTTTCCGCTGCACATACGTGCGTTTCCATACAATTATTTGATAAGCGTAGTAGTAACGGTGGGCGCTGCAGTAACGGTGCGCGTTGATAAGCGTGTATGTGTGTCAGGTGTAAGTAAGTGAGTGTGCGCACGCTCAGTTCAGAAGGCCAGAGAGAGAGAGAGAGAGAGAGAGAGAGAGAGAGAGAGAGAGAGAGAGAGAAGAGAGAGAGAGAGAGAGAGAGAGAGACAGACAGACAGACAGACAGACAGACCGAAGTTATAAGAAAAGAATTTCCAGGGTAATGAGATAAGCAAATTATACATGCGTTTTTTCCACCTAGCCCTTGGGTGGGTGGGTGGGGGGGGGGGGGGGGGGGGGGGGGGGGGGGGGGGGGGGGGGGGGGGAGGGAGAGACAGACAGACGGACAGACAGACAGACAGACAGAACGAAATTATAAGAATTGAATTTCCAGGGTAATGAGATAAGCAATTATATATATGTTTTTTCCACCCAGCCTCGGAGAGAGAGAGAGAGAGAGAGAGAGAGAGAGAGAGAGAGAGAGAGAGAGAGAGGTGTTCTTTATTGTCGCATTCAGAAATAGTAAGGACAAGTGCAGATAGATAATCCAATCAACATTGTAACCGAGTGACGGAATTGATATTGATCAGTCGGCACTTGTACGAGCTGTGGCCACTCTTACACACACACTGTCTTGTCTGTCTGTCTGTCTGTCTGTCTGTCTGTCTGTCTGTCTGTCTGTCTGCCCTGCCTGCCTGCCTGTCTGTCTGTCTCTTTGTCTGTCTGTCACTGTCTGGCCTAGTCTCAGTCTCGATCAAAGTTTCTGCATTCAATTAAAAGTTTAATTGAAAGTCTTCTGCGTTCAGAATTAACAAAAACTTTAGACTAAGTAAACATGTCTTCCTCCCACCTTTTTCCGAGTAACGCTTGCACACACACACACACACACACACACACACACACACACACACACACACACACACACCATTTCTCTCTCACTCTCTCTCTCACTCCCTCCCTCCTCTCTCTGTGTGTCTTTGTCTCTCTCTCTGTCTCTCTCTGTCTCTCTCTCTGTCTCTCACTGTCTTTCTCTCTGTCTCAGTCTCTGTCTCTCTCTGTCTCTATTTCTTCCTCTCTCTGTCTCTTTCACTGTCTCTCTCTCCGTTTCTCTCCCTCTCCCTTCTCTCTCTCTCTCTCTCTCTCTGTGTCTTTCTCTCTCTCCCTCTCTCTCCCTATGTCTCTCTGTTCTTCTATCTATCTCCCTCCCTCCCTCCCTCTGTCTCTCTCTTTGTCTTCTCTCTCTCTGTCTATCTCTCTCTCTTTGTCGCTCTGTCTGCCTTTCTGTCTCTTTCTCTGTCTGTCTCTTTGTCTGTCTGTCCGTCTCTCTCCCTCTCTGTGTCTGTCTTTCTGTTTGTCTGTCTCTCTGCTTGTCTGTCTGTCTCTTTCTCTGTCGTCTGTCTTTCTCTCTGTCTATCTCTCTTTCTCTGTCTGTCCTCTCTCTCTGTCCCTGTCTGTTTCTCTGTCTCTGTCTCTGTCTCTGTCTCTCTCTAGCTCTGTGTCTCTCTCTCCCCCTGTCTTTCATTCTGTCTGTCTTTCTCTCTTTTCTCTGTCTCTCTCTTATCTGTCTCTGTCTCTCTCTCTCTCTCTCTCTCTCTCTCTCTCTTTCTCTGTCTGTCTCTCTCGGAAGGAGAACGGATGGGAGTGAGGGTGTGTGTGTGTGTGTGGGGGGGGGGGGGGGGGGGGGGGGGGAGTGAAATTGGTGGATAGGGGCCAAAGGTCCACAACTTCTTTAAGTTGTCTCTAGACACAAGCCAACGGCAATGCCATGAAAAAAGCTACAAGTTAGGGAGGATGAAGGGAGTGGGCACGGAGGTGCTTCCACCTGCAACCCGATGGGGACTGAGAGGGACAAGGTGATGCGGGTAGGGTCGAGGGGATGGGGGTGGGGGTGGGGAGGAGGGAGAGTCGTCATCAAAGAACGAAGGGGGAAAAAATGCAACGGAGAGACGAGTGGGATGTTGGAGTGAGAGTGAGGGGAGGAGGAGGGGACGAGCAAGGTTGGGTACAACCCGATCAACGGGGGTGGGAGTGGGGGTGGTGGAGGGAGTGTGTGGGTCGCTGCACGGTGACGGAGGGGGTGGGTGGGTGGGTGGGGGTGGGGGATGGGCGTTTCCTTTCCACCCGGTAAGACCAGACAACTAAGTTGGAGGCTTCTGCGGCATTGTGCAGCCGACGTCACGTCCACTGGTCATCATCATCGTCATTATATTGATTTACATCTATCTGTCTATCAGTCTGTCTATCTATCTATCTATCTATCTATCTTCTATCTATCTATGTAGTTAGCTAGATAACTATCTACCTATCTATCTATCCATCCATCTATCTATCTATATGTCAATCTGTCTATCTATCTGTCTATCTATCCGCCTATCTATCTGTCAGCCTATCTATCTATCTATCTATCTATCTACCTATCTATTCCAATGCTCATTACTACCCTATCTACAACGGAAAGAACCCCGTGTTCTGGGGGTCGGGGTATGAAAGGTAATCTTTACTGTTCCCGACTACACACAATGTCACACACCCATGTTGGTGCACATACACACTTGCACTCACAAACCCAGTATGCTTACTTCGTACGCAACGCACAATCACTCCATTCACCCAAAGGAGCACTATCACCACAAAATGAAGTTTTCTATAAAAACGCTCCCTTTACTCAGTAATAAAGAAAAGAGTCTTAATTCTTTTCACTTCAGTACGTTTTTCCAACAGTTATTTCTTCTCTTCACAAGATATTTCCCCACATACAAACAATAATACAATATTCAAAGTTTTATCAAGAATCAAACACGCTCACACACATGTTACACTATCAGTTCGTTTTATATTAAATAATTGCAGTAAAGACAAGTCATCTTCTTGACTTGTCGAGGAGCCTTCGTGCACTGGGCTGTACCACCTCTGGACCACACAGTCTGGACCCTCACTAGACTGGTACACCTCTAGTCTGGAACACCACTGGACGCTGAGGGATCTGTAACGAAACCCTAGGTCCAGGGTTAACCTCTAAAACGAATTTTTTTTTTCTCTTTCTCTCTTTTATTATTCATAGTTCCTTTTTAACTCCTTTCACATTCACTCCAAAATCAAAATAGAATACTCACATGAGTCTTGTTCCGCCAACCTATTCCTACCTACAGTTGGGGTACAGAAAGAAATCTTTATACAACAATATTTTATTTATTTTTCAATTCTTCTTTTCTTTTCGCGTTCAACGTTCATCTTTCTCTTTTTCCCCAATAGCGCAGTATCCTCAAATCTTTATAATCACCAAACTTCTGTTATCATTACAATTACACCTTTAATGTAATTGCTTGCTTTAACCAGTTTACAACCCCAACTGGTACTCACCTTCTAGGGAATAAGCGACAAGCCTACCCTAGTAGACTTCCAGTCTACATCTACACTCTATACTTGAGTGAAACTTGCCACGCCAGCATTACACCCACCAAGGGTTAAGCACACCCAAACCAGGGTTGTACTGGACAAACCAGTGCTATGATGGAGTAATCTTCCATCCTTCCTCACATTGAGTGAACACACTTCACAATCCACTCAGCGTCCCACCCTTCCACATCACTGGTGGTTGCACTCCATGAATACAAAAAAAAAGCATCAAAACCGTAGGTTCCATTCCACAGTCGCAAAAATTACAAAAATCTCTTAACACTCTTTTCTTTGACATGAAACTTTTCCATTCACATAACACTTTTCTCATTCACATCACACACACACACACACACACACACACACATGCACACACATGCGCGCGCGCGCACACACACACACTGGCGTGCACTGGTATACTCCCATCTCCCTGTACTCATGCCATGTCACATAATATAGCCCCTTACAGCGGGTCTGGACAGAACAAAAAAAACCATGCCATGGCAATGCCAAGTTCTGGCACGATGGGAAACATCACACACACTGATCATATCACCAGTGAACATGAGCACTCAGCTGACCCAGCAGCGCGTGGGACCATAGGCAGATGGACACACACACACACACACACACACACACACACACACACACACACACATTAAGGTGCTGTACATTGAGGGAAGGGGGAATGTGTAGCCAATGAATCTCTTGCAAGATCCCTCCCCCCCCCCCCCCCCCACCACCCCCACCCACCCCGATTTTCTGGTCTTCTTCTTCTTCTTCTTCTTCTTCTCTCTCTCTCTCTCTCTCTCTCTCTCTCTCTCTCTCTCTCTCTCTCTAGTTTTTCTTCGATTATATAGACAACATTGAAACTTTTGGACTATTTACTCACGGAACTCGGCGTGACCTTGTATGGCACTGACTGATGTTGTAACTTTGATGTCACTGTTTACTTACATGAGTCGGCGCTATTCAACGTCATCACGACGTGCTCTGGCACTGAAGGCCAGCAGCAAGGAACACGTACAAGTGTGTTGGTGCACCGTTGTCATGATCAGGGGAGGTCACTCTTTATAGTATAATATAAAGCGGAATTTTAAAAAATATATCTGGTATTAAGAAGAGCAGTAAAGCGAACCTAGGAAAATACTAGAACTGGAACTGGAACCCCCCCTCCCCCCCCCCCCCCCCCCCCCCCCCCCCCCCCCCCCCCCCCCCCCCCATTGCTCTTGACACGACCCAGATGCAGCAACGGACAAGCTTAATGCCTGTCACTCCTGTGGGAGCTATCCCAGTCCCATTCCTGCCTCAGGCAGACACCAAGCCCCTGCCATCGCTGTGTCCCTGTGGGGCCTGGCATCAATGGGTGGAGCGGGAATGGACGGGGGTGGGGGGTGGGGGGTGGGATGGCAGTAGGGGGGGTTGGGGTGGGAGAAGGGGATATAATTCAACCCTTGAAGTCTTCAGAACAGCTTTCCACTGCGATAACTTCCCTTCCACACGTGCGTTGATTCCAGTCTGAGTCAAGAAAGGGTCTGAACTGTCTAGCTGACCCTAGACACACAATGTGTTCATCAAGGTTGTTCCCTGTCTATCACAATGTGTTCATCAAGGTTGTTCCCTGTCTATCACAATGTGTTCATCAAGGTTGTTCCCTATCTATCACAATGTGTTCATCAAGGGTTGTTCCCTGTCTATCACAATGTGTGTTCATCAAGGTTGTTCCCTGTCTATCACAATGTGTTCATCAAGGTTGTTCCCTATCTATCACAATGTGTTCATCAAGGTTGTTCCCTGTCTATCACAATGTGTTCATCAAGGTTGTTCCCTGTCTATCACAATGTGTTCATCAAGGTTGTTCCCTGTCTCTATCACAATGTGTTCATCAAGGTTGTCCCCTATCACAATGTGTTCATCAAGGTTGTTCCCTGTCTATCACAATGTGTACATCAAGGTTGTTCCCTGTCTATCACAATGTGTTCATCGAGGTTGTCCCCTATCACAATGTGTTCATCAAGGTTGTTCCCTATCACAATGTGTTCATCAAGGTTGTTCCCTATCTATCACAATATGTACAAGGTTGTTTGTTCCCTGTCTATCACAATGTGTTCATCAAGGTTGTTTCCCTATCTATGACAACGTGTTCATCAAGGTTGTTCCCTATCTATCACAATGTGTTCATCAAGGTTGTTCCCTATCTATCACAATGTGTACATCAAGGTTGTTCCCTATCTATCACAATGTGTACATCAAGGTTGTTCCCTATCTATGACAACGTGTTCATCAAGGTTGTTCCCTGTCTATCACAATGTGTTCATCAAGGTTGTTCCCTATCTATCACAATGTGTACATCAAGGTTGTTCCCTATCTATGACAACGTGTTCATCAAGGTTGTTCCCTATCTATCACAATGTGTACATCAAGGTTGTTCCCCTATCTATCACAATGTGTACATCAAGGTTGTTCCCTATCATAACGTGTTCATCAAGGTTGTTCCCTATCTATCACAATGTGTTCATCAAGGTTGTTCCCTATCACAATATGTTCATCAAGGTTGTTCCCTATCTATCACAATGTGTTCATCAAGGTTGTTCCCTATCTATCACAATGTGTTCATCAAGGTTGTTCCCTATCTATCACAATGTGTACATCAAGGTTGTTCCCTGTCTATCACAATGTGTGTTCATCAAGGTTGTTCCCTATCACAATGTGTTCATCAAGGTTGTTCCCTATCACAATGTGTTCATCAAGGTTGTTCCCTGTCTATCACAATATGTTCATCAAGGTTGTTCCCTATCTATCACAATGTGTTCATCAAGGTTGTTCCCTATCTATCACAATGTGTTCATCAAGGTTGTTCTCTATCTATCACAATGTGTTAATCAAGATTGTTCCCTATCTATCACAATATATTCATCAAGGTTGTTCCCTATCTATCACAATATTTTCATCAAGGTCGTTCCCTGTTTTTTACAACGTGTTCATCAAGGTCGTTCCCTGTCTATCACATACAGGGAAGAACCGTGTCTGCACGTGTCAGGACTCTGACGTCTAGCTATAGCAGCAGCCGCTGTTTCTTGCCACCCCCCCTGGACGATGTTCTCAGAAGTGTGCCAGATTCTTGTTGCTGGTTTGGTGAACCTGTTCGTGATTGGCTGGTACACTTGTCTGTTTGGGGTCATCAGAAGTTCACTCGGATGATCAGGAATCAGACGTCATGTCCGTTTTGTTCCTAGTGTTCTTGTTGTAACGAGGGCTGAGATAGCACGGAGAGTATGTTTTATACACAGCGTGGCTGGCGTGGCTGTAATGTTGTGTTATGAAGTGTGGTGTCCTCTTAGCTTTTCGATGCCTTTCTATCGGTAGAAATCCGCTTCACAGTGCTATATTCAAGGAGATAACAAAGAAGCGTGAGATAAATTGTTCCCACGCAGTGCTGATAAGAAAACCTGAGAACTATAACTGCAAGGCCGGAGTAGTTCATTTATTTGGGGGAGGGGATGGGGTAAGCTTTACATAATCAGATTGAAGAAAGGTTCGTGTACCTGTACAGCCAGGCAGGGGTGTGAGTCTGCTTACCGCAAGGTGTCATCTCACAGGTGGCAATGAGATGATTGTTTCTCACAAAGAGGATGTAACATTTTGGGGAATTTGAATTCACGTCCCGAGGTACGGGACGTGAATTTTAATTCCCCAAAATGTCATCTGCCAGAAGTCCTTGGGTCCCTCTGTATAAGAGCTAGTCATCTGCCAGAAGTGTTTGGATCTCTCTGTATAATAGCTAGTCATCTGCCAGAAGTGTTTGGATCTCTCTGTATAAGAGCTAGTCATCTGCCAAAAGTCTTTGGGTCCCTGTGTATAAGAGCTAGTCATCTGCCAAAAGTCTTTGGATCTCTCTGTGTGAGAGCTGGTCATGTGCCAGAAGTGGAACCGGAGACAGGAGGCAAGCAGGGAGATCGTTGATGTGACAGAGAGATGAAAGTGATGCCAGAACATCGCTTTGAGGGACTCCATGTTCCACACTTACTCCTTGTGATGGTGGCCACCGACCAGTTCCTTCATAGTCCTTTATATGTTCCACACCTGTGATGGCTGGCCACCGGCCAGTGTCCTTTATATGTTCCACATGCCTGTGATGGTGACCACCGACCAGTTCCTTGATAGTCCTTTATATGTTCCACATGTCCTGTGATGGCTGGTCACCGACCAGTTCCCATAGTCCTTTATATGTTCCACATGTCCTGTGATGGCTGGCCACCGACCAGTTCCTTTAGTCCTTTATATGTTCCACATGTCCTGTGATGGCTGGCCACTGACCAGTTCCTTCATAGTCCTTTACACATGTCCTGTGATGGCTGGCCACCGACCAGTTCCTTCATAGTCCTTTATATGTTCCACACATGTCCTGGGCCTGGCCACCGACCAGTTCCTTGATAGTCCTTTATATGTTCCACATGTCCTGTGATGGCTGGCCACCGACCAGTTCCTTGATAGTCCTTTATATGTTCCACATGTCCTGTGATGGCTGGCCACCGACCAGTTCCTTGACCAGTTCCTGTCCTGTGATGGCTGGCCACCGTCCTTTATATGTTCCACATGTCCCACTGATGGCTGGCCACCGTGACCAGTTCCTTCATAGTCCTTTATATGTTCCACATGTCCTGTGATGGCTGGCCACCGCCCAGTTCCTGATAGTCCTTTATATGTTCCACATGTCCTGTGATGGCTGGCCACTGACCATTTCCTTGATGTCCTTTTTCCTATATGTTCCACATGTCCTGTGATGGCTGGCCACTGACCAGTTCCTTCATAGTCCTTTATATATTCCACACATGTCCTCCTGATGATGGCCACATGGCCTGTGATGGCTGGTCACTGACCAGTTCCTTGATAGTCCTTTATATGTTCCACATGTCCCTGTGATGGCTGGCCACTGACCAGTTCCTTGATGTCCTTTATATGTTCTGTCCTGTGATGGCTGGTCACTGACCAGTTCCTTGATAGTCCTTTATATGTTCCACATGTCCTGTGATGGCTGCCACCAACCAGTCCTTGATA
>JADBJO010003151.1:32500-35000 GCA_016801955.1 Conus betulinus | reverse complement strand
CTGTACATACACCGCAGCGTGGGAGGCGTTCTAACAACAGCCCGTCTCACCATCCCCCCCCCCCCCCCCTCTCTACCCTCTCCGACACAAAGGCATGTGCCGACAAAAGACATGTGCCGACACAAAGACATGTGCCGCGCTCTCCACCCCCACCACCTCCCCCCCCCCCCCCCCCTTTCCCTCCCATCCCGCCGTCCCCGTCCTCGCAAGCACCTGCACGTGCTCGCGAACACCTAGGCGGACGCATAAATTAACTGGCGCTCAACGGTCAACTATAGGGATGCATAAATTATCCCCGTGCCGATTAGGATCAAACAACTTCCCCGAGGCGATTGGTGACTAGACTAAATCCCTCCCCTCTCACCCCTGATGGGTGGATGACAGTTTGTCGAAATGTGATTCGGCAAGAGAGATTCATAAAACTAGGCACACACCAGCTCAGCTTCACTGACCCCTCAGGACTGCCTGTAGACAAGAGCAGAGGAAGACAAAGGGACAGAGGCCTAGGAAACTCTTGGTAACTCCTTGATCTCACGTCATTCCCTGTTCATTCCCAGGAAAAAAAACTGGGATCCTGGTCACGCTACACATTGTGACTGAACCAGGAGCTGGGACTTCGCCAGAAACCAGGGCGACACCAGACAACAGATCTACACCAGTGGGGCAGGCAGTCACCAGCCACAGGAGAGAACAACTGTCTTCTCTCCGAAGCAAAGCTAAGTTTGCTTACCACCTGGACTCAAACCATCAGACCCTTACCCTCACTTTATGATGAAACAGTGAGAACCTGTCTATGAGTACCTCCCTGGCTACAATACTGGGTATTCGCAAGCGGGGTGGATGTATCATAACCATATACATTCAGTGTAACTTAGACAGAACCCTGTATGCCAACTAAGCTTGCTGCACAGAGTGCCAGCGAGTAAAGTAGGAGTGAGGAAGGACCCCTCATTGTGGTAGTCCAATAAGAACTGAAACACAGCCTATGGAATTGTCACACCATTTCTTATCTATGTATAAGTAATAAAAGTTGATGTGTGAAAGTGCACTTAACTTGTGTCAGTTCCCTGTTGTTCAATCGAATGCTGAATGCTTGAACTTCTCTCTTCAATTCTGTATCTCGGAGCTATAAGTACTTGTAACTCATAGTACAGGCCTAAGGAAAATTATCTCAGAGCCAGTCTTCCGTATTTTACTAATACCCGAAACAAATAAAAATTTTCTTCGATGACTAGTACCGGAAAGTTGCTCCTTCCACCACTAGTAAGAGAGGGAGTGTAGGTGAAATGTAAGATAATTCTCATAGAGAAATTATTCCAAGTCCTTCCCCTAGAGGACCCACCTACCACTCGAATCCGTCTCGTCACAGGGACACACCCAGCATGAAGTGAATGACGGAGGGGAACCACCCAACATGAAGTGAATGACGGAGGGGACACACCCAGCATGAAGTGAATGACGGAGGGGACACACCCAGCATAGTGAATGATGGAAGGGACACACCCAGCATGAAGTGAATGACGGAGGGGGACACACCCAGCATGAAGTGAATGATGGAAGGACACACCCAGCATGAAGTGAATGACGGAGGGGACACACCCAGCATGAAGTGAATGATGGAAGGGACACACCCAGCATGAAGTGAATGACGGAGGGGACACACCCAGCATGAAGTGAATGATGGAAGGGACACACCCAGCATGAAGTGAATGACGGAGGGGACACACCCAGCATGAAGTGAATGACGGAGGGGACACACCCAGCATGAAGTGAATGACGGAGGGGACACACCCAGCATGAAGTGAATGATGGAGGGGACACAGCCAGCATGCACTGAATGATGGAGGGGACACACCCAGCATGCACTGAATGATGGAGGGGACACACCCAGCATGAAGTGAATGACGGAGGGGACACACCCAGCATGAAGTGAATGACGGAGGGGACACACCCAGCATGCACTGAATGACGGAGGGACACACACCCAGCATGAAGTGAATGATGGAGGGGACACAGCCAGCATGAAGTGAATGACGGAGGGGACACAGCCAGCATGCACTGAATGACGGAGGGGACACAGCCAGCATGAAGTGAATGACGGAAGGGACACAGCCAGCATGAAGTGAATGATGGAGGGGACACACCCAGCATGAAGTGAATGACGGAGGGGACACACCCAGCATGAAGTGAATGGAACTGACCGTAAGGAAACCAGACACTGCTCATTCTGTCTTACACCCCACCCTGTCTTCACTCCCTCTGACACACACACACTGACCGCCACATCGCCCCTGTCTTCACTCCTCTGACACACACACTGACTACCACATCGCCCTGTCTTCACTCCTGTGACACACACACTGATCACCACATCGCCCTGTCTTCACTCCTGTGACACACACACTGACCACCACATCGCCCTGTCTTCACTCCTGTGACACACACACTGACCGCCACATCGCCGTCTTCACTCCTGTGACACGCACACTGACCGCCACAT
>JADBJO010003151.1:15000-27500 GCA_016801955.1 Conus betulinus | reverse complement strand
TTCATTCCCAAACTTTCCTGTGCCTGTGATTTCTCAATTCTGTTGCCCATGTTTTTTCATTCCCAAACTTTCCTGTGCCTGTGATTTCTCAATTTCTGTTTTGCCCATGTTTTTCATTCCCAACTTTTCATGTGCCTGTGATTTCTCAGTTCTGTTTGCCCATGTTTTTCATTCCCAAACTTTCCTGTGCTGTGATTTAAATTCTGTGTGCCCATGTTTTTCATTCCCAAACTTTCCTGTGCCTGTGATTTCTCAATTCTGTTGCCCATGTTTTTCATTCTCAAACTTTCCTGTGCCTGTGATTTCTCAATTCTGTGTGCCCATGTTTTTCATTCCCAAACTTTCCTGTGCCTGTGATTTCTCGATTCTGTTTGCCCATGTTTTTCATTCCCAAACTTTCCTGTGCCTTTCATTTTTGTTCACGTATACCTACATAAGGGGCCACGGCCCCATTGAATAAATCACCAAACCCTCCCACCCCCCCCTCTCTCTCCCTCCCTCCCTAACACTCTTTGATTATCTATCACACACATTATCTATCACACACATATACTGTCCATCTATCTGTCGAACTATCTAATTATCTATCTAATCTATCTATGTATATGTCCTATCTATCTATCTATCTATCTATCTATCTATCTATCTATCTATGTGTCCTATCTATCTATCTATCTATCTGTGGGTATGAGGGGAGGGGGGGGGGGGGGGGGGACGAGAAGAGATGAAGAAATATGGTCAAAGAGTAAACATCAAATCCTTCGCTAACGACACTTGAGAACCATCGAGTTGTTGTGTGTGAGTGTGTGTGTGTGTGTGTGTGTGTGTGTGTGTGTGTGTGTGTGTGTGTGTGTGTGTGTGTGTGTGTGACACAGAGAGAGAGAGAGAGAGAGAGTATATACTCAGAAAGAGAGAGAGAGAGTGTATATATATCCTGACGACTGCACATGCATGAAAAACGGACCTGTTGATGTTTTAAGGTTGTTTTTTTAGCTTGCTTTTAACCTGACAAATATATATATGGGGGAGGGACGAGGAGGAGGGGGGGGGGGTGGGGTGGAGGGCAACGAAGATGAGGTAGAGAAAGAGATGAGGTTTTGAGGTAGCTGCTGAACTGGCTGATTGCCGGAAGAAAAACCTTCCGACGCGCCCAAACTTATCTTCCTTACGTGCAGGGCAGGGAAGGGCGTTGGGCGCGCACGGTTTGCGTCCCGCTTTAGCGGTTTTTTTTTCATCCAGTTTTACTCCCCTGCCTTTTTGCAAAGCTGCATTAATCATATAAAGCCGGATCTGAGGCCAGCAAGAAAATGGATGACACCCCATAACAACCTCTTCATTACCCTCATTGATCATCAAAAAGGGACACCCCCCTCCCTCCCTTCCCCCTTCCCCCTCCCTCCCCCCCTCCCTCCCTTCCCCCTCCCTCCCCCCCACCCCCCCTCCACCCCACCCCACCCCCCCAAAAAAAAGGAATCAGATCCGGCGGCCCCTGATGCCCTGCTCTGGCAGTGGCCTCCGTGTCGATTTCCTGCCCGCTTCCAGACCCGTTGTGGATTCACGTCCAAGTCTCGCTGCCGACAGATAGATGGGACACTGTCGCCGCACATACATCGTCATATTCTCCGGAGGGGGGATGGGGGGCGGGGGGGGGGGGGGATGAGACGCGGGCGACTCGCACTTTCGCCGCCCGTACCATCGCTCGCCGTTTTCTGTACTTTCGCCGTTTTCTGTACTTTGGACGTTTCTGCACTTTCGCCGTTTCTGTGCTTTGGCCGTTTTCTGTACTTTCGCCTTTTCCTGTACTTTCGCCGTTTTCTGTTCTTTCGCCGTTTTCTGCACTTTCGCCGTGTCTGCGCTTTCGCCGTTTTCTGCTCTTTCGCCGTTTTCTGTGCTTTCTCCGAGTTCTGTGTTCTTGGCCGTTTTCTGTTCTTTCGCCGCCTAAATTTTTACCGTTTCGGGTGCATGTTTTTGACCGGGGAAAATGGGGTGGGAGGGAAGGGGGCGCGGAACTTTTTCCTTTGCACCGTATATCTAACAGTGTTTGGATGAGCAGGTTTGTGAGTATTGGTCAGGTTGTTTGTTTGTACCACATCATGCATACCCACAGAGCATGAACGCCAAGGCGATTCATTTTCTGTCATGGAGTCTCCAGAGTGTTGGGTGACGTTCATGCCCGCGATCAAAAGAGGACAAAACCCCTGGTCTGAAATTAATGAGCACGATACGTTCTTCACCCCAATTTCCAGTGATACAGTTACAAACACTAATGGGTTGCTTCCCCTGAGCAGGCCAGGCGCCTGGCATTGTGGGATAGGTGCAGGGACTGGCCGGCTTGTTGTCAGTATACTGTGACTGGGACAGCACGTGCTTTTGACACGCTGCATCCCCGTTTTTGCCCAATCACGTTTTGCCCAATCACGTTTTGCCGAATCACGTTTTGCCGAAACCTGTTTCGGCCAGCGAGTCTTTATTCTTATTATTTCCACACATCTATTGCGTTTGTCCCAATTTCAGTGCAGTCACGTTGTTTAAAATAGTTGGTTTGTAACACACACACACACACACACACACGCACGCACGCACACACAGTTCCCATATGGAATGCTAAACGCAGAGGGAGGAAATGCCTAGCAAAAGGTGAACAGATACTTAGGCATCATTCACGCGGAAATTGACAAAATTTGGCGATTCACGAAACGTAACGTTTACATCAATACACTTGAACAAAAGAGATGGAGAACACCCATAGCCAAAAAAAAAAAAAAAAAAAAAAAAAAAGTAAACACCCCAGTCTCTGGTTTAGCTTCTGTCCGTTTGAAACTCTGTTTCATCTTCCAAACAAAATTTCATCTTCCACACAAATTTCATCTTCCAAAGAGAATTTCATCTTCCACACAAAATTTCACCTTCCACACAAAAATTTCATCTTCCAAACAGAATTTCATTTCCACAGAAAAAAATTTCATCTTCCACACAAAATGTCATCTTCCACACAGAATTTCAACTTCCACACAAATTTTCATCTTGCACACAGACAAGAGAAATGTGGCTGGAGATTAGAAAAGAAACCTTTCCCTATGACGTACCACCCACAGAGCGGAGTGATTAGAGGAACATTCTTCACTGTGATCCTGCCAAAGACTCGTCACGGGGTTAAGAGAGAGAGAGAGAGAGAGAGAGAGAGAGAGAGAGAGAGAGAGAGAGAGAGAGAGAGGAGGAGAGGAGGAGGAGAACGACTTTTTTTTTTTAACCAGGGTAATGGGGGGGGGGGGGGGGTTTAGCAAAAATATACATGCTCTTGTTTGCACACCCAGCCTTAAGAGAACAAACATAAAAAAAGACGAAAAAAAAAGCACATGGAAAACACCCAAGTCATAGCAGGAATAAGGAAAGAAAGGAAGTGGAGTAGTCGACGTGCAGACTATCAAAATGAACACACCAATGCTACAAAGGTAAGTAACCGACAAAAACGTGCACGTATGCGCATGTGTGCTCACTCAACACACACACACACACACACACACACACACACACACACACACACACACACATGCGCACGCATGTGTGTGTGTGTGTGTGTGTGTGTGTGTGTGTGTGGGGTGGGTGGGTGAATGCGTGCGTTCACGCGTGTCAGCGTGTATACCCTCTCATTCTATTTGAGCCCAGACAGCGACCAAGAGTCTAGGACAGAGACCATGAGACAAGTGTCCATGTATGAAACTAACAAATGACAGTGCCATATCACTGCCCCCCCCCACACACACACACACACACACACACCACCACCACCACCACCACCACCACCACCTCTCCCTGGTTACCAGGAGCGGGCATTACCCTTGCCTTTCTGTTTCATTTCAGACTGAGCCAGGGAGTCTAAGACAGAACCAACGAGACAGGGGTCTATGCAGGACACCAACAGACAGATAGACAGACAGATGATAGCGCCATACTCCTGTGCCTCCCTGGTTACCAGAAGCACCAGCAGCTGTCCCGTCACAGGCGGAACCAATGAGTGCCTGCGGAACTCACTGGAGGTGAGTGGGAAACGTGGGTCTGAACCCTGACCTGGCACACCCAAAACATGTCAGGAAGTAAATAAGTAAATGAATAGATGAACGGATGAATAGATAAATAAATAGATAAATAAACAAACAAACATATAAATAAATGAATAAGTAAAAGAAACCAAAAGACATTCAACTGCAGAGTGTACCATCAGAATGTCTTTTAGTCGTTTTTTTTTTTTTAAAATTTATTTACTTATTTATTTTAATGTCTTTTGGTTACTTTTATTTATTACTTTATCTATTTATTTGTTGTGATGTCTTTTGGTTTCTTTTATTTATTCGTTCATTGATTGATTTATTATTTGTTTTAATGTCTTTTGGTTACTTTTATTTATTTGTTTTAATGTCTTTTGGTTTCTTTTATTTATTCGTTTACTGATTCATTTATTTGTTTGAATGCCTTTTGGTTTCTTTTATTTGTTCATTTATTCCTTTATTTGTTTTAATGTCTTTTTGTTTCTGTTAAATATTCGTTTATTTATTTATTTATTCATTCATTCATTCGTTTAGGTCTGCTGCAGAATGGGTGTTAGTTTCTTTTATTTATTGACTCATCTGACGGTTACCAGCTGTGCACTGCATCTTAGTGTCTGTGACGTCATTCTGACCCGTTTACAGCCGCTGCTAGCAATAAAGCGCTGACGACATCTTGGTGTCTGTGACGTCATTCTGACCCGTTTAAAAAGTCACTGTTAGCAATAAAGCGCTGACGAGTCCTAAACACGTGAACGTTTTAGGCAGACAGGGAGGAGGAGCTAGCTACCTATGACAGCTTTCAATGTTTGCAACAACGTGCCCAAAGCAGCAACGAAATGGAACAGAGATCAGAATGTTGGGAGTTCCCAGCGAGAGACCTCACAATCAGCCGGCGCTAAGGACTGCCGGACCCCAGAACAGGTACTACTGAAAGGGTTAATCTAGGGAACATTTTGACTAACAGGTATTACCGAAAGGGTTAATTTATGGAAATTATTGTCAAACAGGTATTAGCGAAAGGGTTCATTTAGGGCAATTCTTGTCTAACAGGTATTACTGAAAGGGTTCATTCAGGGCAATTATTGTCTAACAGGTATTACTGAAAGGGTTCATTTAGGCAATTATTGTCCAACAGGTATTACTAAAATGGTTCATTTAGGGCATTCTTATCTAACAGGTATTACTGAAAGGGTTCATTTAGCGCAATTATTGTCTAACAGGTATTACTGAAAGGGTTCATTTAGGGCAATTCGTGTTTAACAGGTATTACTGAAAGGGTTCATTTAGGGCAATTCTTGTCTAACAGGTATTACTGAAAGGGTTCATTTAGGGCAATTCTTGTCTAACAGGTGTTACTGAAAGGGTTCATTTAGGGCAATTATTGTCTAGCAGGTATTACTGAAAAGGGTCCATTTAGGGCAATTCTTGTCTAACAGGTATTACTGAAAGGGTTCATTTCGGGCAATTCTTGCCTAACAGGTATTACCGAAAGGGTCATTTAGGGCAATTCTTGTCCAACAGGTATTACTGAAAGGGTTCATTTTAGGGCAATTCTGGTCTAACAGGTATTACCGAAAGGGTTCATTTAGGGCGATTATTGTCTTAATTTAGGGACATTATTGTCTTAGAACAGCTTTGACTGAAAGGGTTAACTTAGGGCAATTATTGTCTTAATTTAGGGAAATTATTGTCGTACTGCTTACGTCTGACCACAGCCAAAGTTCTGTTCTGTATTGTTCTTGCAGTCACTTAAGTTTATTCAAAATTAAAAAAAAAAAAAAACCCAACCAAACAAAACAAACAAACAAAAAACAAACGAAAAAAAACCGGTTCTGTTCCACCGAAGGAAAGATACAAAATGGCACGATAAAACACGACGCGTTTGGACCTGTTTGGCCTTCTTCAGGCAAAACAAACAACATCGAAGACGAGGAAAACGAAGAACGAACAATCACCTATCTCCTGAAATCGGACGAACAATCACTTATCTCATGAAATCGGACGAACAATCACTTATCTCATGAAATCGGACTTAAGTGGTTGTGGATTGAAATCGAAGCTGCTGGAGCTAACTTCATTTTTTTTTTTCATTTGAACGGTAGCAGACGTGCAGAGCGCGTGCGCGTAAAGCAAGGTGAAAGGTCAGATATGCGAATGACTCAACAGTGTGTCTGGCGTGTGGCTGGCCACGTGTGCGGGATGTGGTAAGTCTGGACACTGTGTCCACTCGATAGACATCTCCTGCGTCAGTGGACCTCCTTGATAGCCGACGAAGCACGCACCCTGGCATTGCTGGTTGTTACCAGCCACCTCAGACAACAACGCTAAGGTGTCCGCCCAGCTGTATCAGCCAGGCTGTTATCTAATGGCTGCCATGTGTTGGATCCACGCGCTTTTCTAACACGCATGCTGAGTTTGTGGACGTAGTAGTTTGTTTCCATAGCAGGCCTTTGTCTGAATCTGTGGAGGATAGTATACTAGCTAAACACTGCCGCCATCAGCAGAGAGAGAAAAACTCCCCACAGGTGCGACGAAGCAGGTGCCCCCAAAGTGCTGAACCACCCGGGGGGGTCCCACATTAACATCTTGCAGAATCTCCGGTGAGCATCGAGCTGATGGAACTGACTTTTTCCAGAGGAGGGAAAGGGCGTGGTCGTACGATATGGAGGTTGGAACTGAACGGATTTGAGACGAATTAAGTACGAGAATATCTTCGTATGATGTCATTTTTTTGGCAGATTGGTCGTCGCAGTGCGATGGGGAATGTGTTGTGGTATCCGGGGTTTGATTAGGAGAAGGGGGTAAATTTCAGAAGGGGGGGGGTGTAGGGTTCCTCTTTCTATATATTTCTGAGGTATAGGGGTAACATGCCAAACATGCCATTTTTGCATCGCGTGCTGTGTGGTTCTTTGTTCCCGTCACCCTCCCAACACTTCCGAGTTCTCTGTAGTGCGTATTAGGCGTTCTTGGTCTGATGTTGTGCCTGCGTACACAGACCGGCAGGGTCATACGACGGTGCCTGCAGTTAAACACCTGAAAAGCCAGCCCAGTTTGTTATTGTGTAACGCACGCACAAATACACACACACACACACACACACACACACACGCTCTCACGCCACCGTAGATCTTTTGTAACACTGAAATCAACGAGGCTACCGGGGAAGACAGCTGGATGAGTCAAAAGAGTCGTCAGTTTCATACCTGCACGACTGTGAGGTGACAGGTGATGCACGGGCGGTGCGCAGCTGAAACTGACAACGTTCACCTGGCCGCTTCGGCCCACTGGCCGCCAGGTGTGTGAAAGAAATTGACGTTCAAGAGCTGACCACTGTGCTGACGTCACAGCAAGGGAAACTACACAGATGGAATGGTTCGGCTGAACTTTCCCCCAAAGCACGCACCATGGAGTAGGCAGGTCACCCTTGACCCGAGCATAAAGGGAGAAAGGGGGACGGTGGGAGGGTGGTGGGGGGTGGGGGGGGGGGGGACGAGTTTGGCCGCTAACTGACTGGTCACGGTGCGGTGGAGCGAAACGAGGAGAAAGTGATGTATTGGCTGCTAATGCAAGCTGTCCCCGCTAGAGCTTTGTATGGATACTGTTTAGTGTTACCTACACCTCTCTCTCTCTCTCTCTCTCTCTCTCTCTCTCTCTCTCTGTGAGCGTGCGCGCACACACACACACACACACACACACACACACACACACACACACACACACACACACACCTACCTAAAGGTTTAAAGTAAAAAAAAAAAAAAAAAAAGACAAAAAACGCACTGAGAAAGATTTTCCCCCGTCACGGAGACAAGCTAATTAAAGCGGCGCCTCCAGCATATAAATCAATGGCGACACTTCAGCAGCCTCCCCAACTCCCTTCCTGCTCAGGTCTGTTTTCCTCGCAATGCGGCGGAAAGGTGACTGGTTCCCCCAGACACACCCTCCACCTCCCCCTCCTCCTCCCCCCCCCCCTCCCCCTCCTCCCTCACCCTCTTCTCATTGTTCAGACTCATGGCTCTTCCTTCTCCGTCCCCACACCTCAGTGGCACCCTGGGGGATTTGGGGAAAGAAGAAGAAGAAGAAGAAGAAGAAGAAGAAGAAGAACAACAACACATAAGATAAGAAGAAGAAGAACAACAACAACTACAACAACAACAGCAACATAAAGAAGAAGAAGAAGAAAGAAAGATAAAAAAAAGAAATGGAGAAAAATAAGGAGGGGATGGGTCAAAAAAAAAGAAGAAAGAAACGGTGGGGGGGGGGGGGGGGGGGGATCTTTAGACAGATGTAGATTCACTTTTAATAGATAGCAATGGAAGGTGGTGGGGGGGGGGGGGGGGGGGGGAGGGGGGGGGCGTGGAGGGAGGGGGACGAAGAAAGGGGAGATAGGAAGACGGGTAGTGGTGGAGTGGGCGCGCGGGTGGTGGTGGTGTTTGGTGTACGGTGTGGCATGGTGGTGGTGGTGGAGGTGGTGTTTGGTGTACGGTGTGGCATGGTGGTGGAGGTGGTGGTTGGTGTACGGTGTGGCATGGTGGTGGTGGTGGTAGTGTTTGTTTGGTGTACGGTGTGGCATGGTGGTGGTGGTGGTGGTGTTTTGTTTTGTGTACGGTGTGGCGTGGAGGTGGGTGGTGTTTGTTTGGTGTACGGTGTGGCGTGGAGGTGGTGGTGGGAGATGGTGTTTGGTGTACGGTGTGGCATGGGTGGTGGTGTTTGTTTGGTGTACGGTGTGGCGTGGAGGTGGTGGTGGAGATGGTGTTTGGTGTACGGTGTGGCATGGTGGTGGTGTGTGTTTGTTTGGGTGTACGGTGTGGCGTGGAGGTGGTGGTGGAGATGGTGTTTGGTGTACGGTGTGGCATGGTGGTGGTGGTGTTTGTTTGGTGTACGGTGTGGCGTGGAGGTGGTGGTGGAGATGGTGTTTGGTGTACGGTGTGGGCATGGTGGTGGTGGAGTTTGTTTGGTGTGCGGTGTGTGGCATGGTGGTGGTGGTGGTGTTTGTTTGGTGTACGGTGTGGTATGGCCGAATCATTGGTTCATTTGGCTGTAGTCTGTTCCTCTATGTTGATGATGTGTACACTCTTCACCAACTGAAAGCACTATTCTTGAATCATCACACCGATGGTTAGCAATCACACACAACAAAACAAAGCAACAACAACAACAACAACAGCAAGGCGCGCATACAGCAAAATATGTGCCCCTCCTTCCCCCTGCCTCCTGCAAAAAAAAGGAGAAGAAAAAAGAAAAACTGAAACGAAAGGAAGAAAAGGGGGAAAGAGAAAGAAAGATCTCTTGTGTGATGTGGTGTGTGTGTGTGTGTGTGTGTGTGTGTGTGTGTGTGTGTGTGTGTGTGTAAGAGAACGAAAATCTTCTGTGTATACAGAGAGACAGAGACAGAGACAGACAGACAGAGAGACAGACAGACAGACAGACAGACAGATTAAGCGAGAGAGAGACAGACAGACTAAGCGAGAGAGAGAGAGGGTATGTTAAAGGAGCGAGAATCTTCTGTCTGTGTACACACACACATACACACACACACACACACACACACACACACACACACACACACACACACACGCACACAGACCGAAAGACAGACAGACTGACAGAGAGAGAGAGAGAGAGAGAGAGAGAGAGAGAGAGAGAGAGAGAGAGAATAGGTGCGGTTGAAGCACACTTTCCATGTTTCTCATTTTAAAAGTTTATTGTTGTGGACTCAAGAGTCTTGAGACTTTTGAACATGTCAGCGCCTGTTGCTGCTTCCCCCAACCCCCTACCTCCACCCCCCTCCCAACACACACACACACACACACACACACACACACACACACACACACACACACACACACACACACACACACACACACACACACTTCCTGCCTATGCCCCTTCCCCTCTCTTCCTCGTGCTCAATCTTTCACGCACGCGCTTGGCAATACTGCAGTACAGAGCAATCTTCTTCAAACTTTCTTCTTCTTCTTCTTCTTCTTCTTCTTCTTCTTGCATTCAAACAAACAAACACAAAGACAGAGACACCCTTTTCCCCCATTCCCTCCTGTCATTATGCTGTGAGACTAGATTCTCTATCGCCTTTTTTTTTTTTTTTATTGTTCTTCTTTATTCGTGTTCTGGCTCATATGACATATTATCTTTTTTCATTTTCTTTTGTCTCCTTCCTTTTCTTCTTGCTTGTGATTGCTTTTTTTTTTTTTTCATTGTTATTATTGTCGTCATCGTCGTCGTCGTCGTCGCTGTTATTGTTGCTGTTGTTGTTGTTGTTGTTGTTGTTGTGTTGTGTTGTTGTTGTTCTTCTTCTTCTTCTTGTCCTCTTTCTCCTGCTCTTTTTCTCCTCCTCTTTCTCCTCCTCCTCCTCTTTCTTCTTCCTCCCCCTCTTCCTCTTTCTCCTCCTCTTTCTTCTTCTCCTCCTCCTCCTCTTTCTCCTCCTCATCTCCCTCTTTCTCCTCCTCTTCTTCCTCCTCCTCTCCTCTCCCTGCTCCTCTCCTCCCATCTTCTTCACCTTTGTTTCTTTTCTCTCTGTCTCCTTCTTCTTTTCCATTTCTGTCTTCTTTCTGTTGCCCCTTTCTCATTCCTCCGCTACTTCTCCTGCCTTCGTTTCACTCCCTCTCCTCCTGCTCCTCCTCCTTCTCCTCCTGAGTTCATCTTCTTCCTTTTCCTCTTCTTCTCCTGCTTCTCCTGCTCCTCCTCCTTCTCCTGCTCCTCCTCCTCTTCTCCTCCTGAGTTCATCTTCTTCCTTTTCCTCTTCTTCTCCTGCTTCTCCTGCTCCTCCTCCTTCTCCTGCTCCTCCTCCTCCTCCTCTCCTGCTGCTCCTCCTCCTGCTCCTCCTCCTTCTCCTGCTCCTTCTCCTCCTCCTTCTGCTGCTGCTCCTCCTCCTGTTCCTCCTGCTCCTCCTCCTCCTACTCTCCTGCTCCTCCTTCTCCTGCTTCTCTTCCTCCTGCTCCTCCTTCTCCTGCTCCTCCTTCTTCTGCTCCTCCCTCTCCTGCTCCTCCTTCTCCTGCTTCTCTTCCTCCTGCTCCTCCTCCTCCTGCTCCTCCTGCTCCTTCTCCTTCTGCTGCTCCTCCCTCCTCTCCTCCTGTTCCTCCTCCTGCTCCTCCTCCTCCTACTCCTGCTCCTCCTTCTCCTGCTCCTCCTCCTCCTCCTTCTCCTGCTCCTCCTTCTTCTCTTCCTCCTGCTCCTCCTCCCTCTGCTCCTCCTTCTCCTGCTCCTCCTCCCTCTCCTCCTCCTTCTCCTGCTCCTCCTCCCTCTCCTGCTCCTCCGTCTCCCGCTCCTCCTTCTCCTTCTTCTCCTGCTCCTCCTCTCTCCCGCTCCTCCTTCTTCTGCTCCTTCTCTTGCTCCTCCTTCTCCTGCTTTCTCCTTCTTCTTCTGCTCCTCATTCTCCTGCTCCTCTTTCTCCTGCTCTTCCTTCTCCTGCTCCTCCTTCTCCCGCTTCTCCTCCTTCTCCTGCTCCTCCTTCTCTTTTTCTTCTTTTCTTTTTCTGTTCTTATTTCATTTTTTATTTAGTCTTCCTTCCGCATCTTATACTGCTCTTTCTTCTTCTCCTTCTTCTCCTCCCCCTCGTTCTTCTCCTTTTTTTCTTCTATATCTGCCCTCCTTCTTCTTCTGCTCTTCCTTTTCCTTCTTCTTCTTCTTCCTGCTCTTTTTCTCTCCGTTTTCTGCTCCTTTTTCCCTGCTGTTCTTCTTCTCTTCTTCCCTTTCGTTTTGTTCTTGCTCTCCACCTTCTCTCCTCCTCCTCCATTTTTTTTTGTTTTTGTTTTTGTGCTGCTGTCTGTGTATTAAGCCTTAAGAACCACAGCTGTGTATTAAGCGTTAAGAACAGGGTCCCTTATCGATGTTTTTTGTTTGTTTGTTTGTTTGTTGTTGTTGTTTTTTTTTAAAGTTCGAGTTACAGACAGCTCCGATGCTTTCATTGAGTTTCGTTTTGTTTTGTGTGTTTTTGCCCGGTGGTTGAATTGAGATAAAGGCACTGGAGTGAACTACACCGGTGTCTTCAGCCCCTTCATGTCAGAGAGACAGGCATGCCACTCGTGTGAGCAGTATCTCCATGCTGACAGTCTCTGGAAGAGTCCTCCGGGGAGGGGGGGGGGAGCTGGGGGAGGGGGGGGGGGGGGATAATCGTGGGATAGGGTTTTCAGAGACGTGCACGGTGTCGTCAGCCAAGGGAAGCTGGTGTCGGGGAGAGAGGTGAGCTTTCATCAGCGCCACTCCCCATCGGTACAGCTTTCCCCACTGGGGTTTTTACGTGCAGGAGCATCCTCCAACGACTTGTCAATGAAATGAGAAGGAAGGGGAGAGGAGGGGGGGGAGAGGGAGGGGAGAGAGAGAGGAAGGTGGTGTGTATGCATGTGTGTGTGTGTGTGTGTGTGTGTGTGTGTGTGTGTGTGTGTGTGTGTGTGACACACACACACACAGACACACACACACACACACACACACACA
>JADBJO010003151.1:5000-10000 GCA_016801955.1 Conus betulinus | reverse complement strand
CGCGATAGACGCAGCGAAGCAGTGGGCCACATTCAACACGGAGTGGCTGCAGTTCTCCGGCCCCCTGCACATCGTGCGCTACGAGGACTTGCAGCACCATCTGAACGCCACCCTCAGCGCTCTGCTGCACTTCCTGCACGTCAAAGTGGGCGCCCAGGACCTAGATTGCGCCACCCAGCATTCTGGGCATGCGCACAGACGACCGAGGAAGGGGAAAATGGTGGACGGACTCTCGGACTCGGACTTGATCAGCGAGGAGCTGCTGGCTGTGCTGGAAGAAAGCGAGAGAACGTTTAACACAGCGTTGAGCGAGTACCTGAAGGCAAGAAAGGCAACCACTGTTTTGTGATAGTGTCTTGCTGTGGAGAACGTTTAACACAGCGTTGAGCGAATACCTGAAGGCAAGAAAGGCAACCACTGTTTTGTGATAGTGTCTTGATGTATATAATGTTGTTCGATTTGCGTAAACGGAACTGTTATTATGCACACACGGTAAGTGCTTTAAACAAAATAGTCGCCCATGCAATAAGTGTGCTCGCTTCTTCTTGCAATACTCGTAACACGGATGTCGCGTTGTTCAAATCTGAACTAACAAAAAAACAAATGGCACAATTCCTTCATTGATTTGTTCACTCATTTATTCATGTGTAAAAGTGAAAGGTCTGCTAATTCACACATCATTAATGATACATCCATTTCTATTAAGACTGAAAGGTCTGCTAATTCGTCCATTTATTCATATTTGAAACTAGTAGTTATACTGAGCCATACGTTTATTCATATCTGAAACTGAGACATCTGTTCGTCTCTAAAACTGACTACAGCATATTCCTTCATTCATATTTGAAATGGACACTTACATATCCAGTCATCCATATCTGAAACTGACACAAACTCATTCATGTATACATTTTTTTAGATTTGCGCTAATACGTTCATTCATTTATTCATCTCTTACACTGATAGCAATTCTGTCACTGTTTTATGTTTGAAACTGAAATTCACACAGATTCATTCGTTTAAGTCTGAAACCGAAATGTGTAATTCAGTCATTCATGCCTGAAACCGATTCTTGTCTATCACTTAGTATCTGAAGCTGATACTTGTATATTAATTCATATCTGAAAAATGTTCTAAAATGTGCATTCATTGATAGTTGAAATTGAAGCAGATACGAACAACATTCATTCATTCATATTCTGACCTGACACCCACGCATTCATCCATGTCTGAAACTGGTACCAAGACATTCCTTCACTCAGGGCAGACATTGAAACGGATACTACGGAATTCATTCGTCACTAAAACTGACACCATTATTTTCATTCATGTATATTTGAAACTGATACAACTTCAATCATTCACTCCCATCAGAAACTACATACACTGAAATTGAAACTTAATGGTCGTTCATTCTTATCTCAAACTAAAACTGCCACAAACCCATACATTCACATCTGAAGCTATTTCTATTTCAATTAGTCATATGTGAAATTGATAGTAAGACATTCATTCATTCACATCTGAAATTGAAACTGAGACGAATTCATTCACGCATTCATTCAATGACACTCATTCATGTCAAAAACACGAGATTCATTCATATCTTATGCCTACCGACAACAAGCTGCAGTCGTCAATCGTATTTGAAACTAAACCTAATACATTCGTTCATTCAAATCTGAGGCTTTGATTTACTCGTATATTCGTTCATTTATATCTGAACTAAAAAAACAACATTTATTTATTCATCATTCATTCATTCATTCATTCATCTCTCCATGATTTGCAGTCAGCCAACATGACACGATGATGTAACATTGTGATGGCGAACAGCAGGGTTCTCCGCCATGTTAGCAGATCATTCGTTCTGTTGGGGGGGGGCGGGGTGGGGAGGGGGAGGGTAGAATCATTGAAAGGGGTCCATGTTAGATCATTTGTTGTGTTAGGGAGAGGGGGGGGGGTCATTCGTTGTGTTGGGCGGGGGGTGGGGGGGTGGGGGGGGGTCATTCGTTGTGTTTTGGGGAGGGGGGGGGTCATTTGTTGTGTTGGGGGGTGGGGGTCATTCGTTGTGTTGGGAGGGGGGGGATCATTCGTTGTGTTGGGGGGGGGGGGGGGGGTCATTCGTGTTGTGTTGGGGGGGGGGGTTATTCGTTGTGTTGGTTGGGGGGGGGGTCATTCGTTGTGTTGGGGGGGGGGGGGTCATTCGTTGTGTTGGGGGGGTGTCATTCGTTGTGTTGGGGGGGGGGGGGTGTCATTCGTTGTGTTGCGGGGGGGGGGGGGGGGGGGGGGGGGGGGGTCATTCGTTGTATTAGGTGGGTTGGTGGGGGGGGGGGGGGGTCATTCGTTGTATTGGGTGGGGTTGGTGGGGGGGGGGGGGGGGGTCATTCGTTGTATTAGGTGGGTGGGGGGGGGGGGGTCATTCGTTGTATTGGGTTGGTTGGTGGGGGGGGGGGGGGGGGGGGGGGAGGTCAAATTGTATTAGGTGGGTTGGGGGGGGGGGGTCATTCGTTGTGTTTGGTGGGGAGGTGGGTTGGTGGGGGGTGGGGGGCGGAATCATTGAAAGGGGTGTGGAGAAGCGCGTGCATGGAGGGTAGATGGAGGAGGGGAGGGGGGAGGGGGGGGGGGGGAAGAAGGGATGGTGGTAGTGGTGATTGTTTTCTCTTTATTTTAATTATTTTCCCGCACTCTCTATCTCTATCTCTCTCTCTCTCTCTCTCACTCTGTCTCTTCTCTCTCTTGTCTGTCTGTCTGTCTGTCTGTCTCTCTCTCTCTCTCTCTCTCTCTCTCTCTCTCTCTCTTTCCGCATGCATAGGTGTGCGTGTCAGTTCGGACGGATGTATACATGAATCTGTGTGGTGTGTGTGTGTGTGTGTGTGTGTGTGTGTGTGTGTTTGTGTGTGTGTGTGTGTGTGTGAGAGAGAGAGAGAGAGAGAGAGAGAGAGAGAGAGAGAGAGAGAGAGATTTCACGGAGATGTTTTTCATATGGTCATGTCCTGTATTCGAAAACAAAAACCAAAAAATGACTTATTTTTCAATAAATGGTGGTTTGGATGGAATATATGGAAGGCTAGAAAGGGAAGCACTTTCAAGATGCTGTCTTGTTTATTTCTGTCTTTCTTTACCACGCCATTTGGCATTTTTATTTCTATTTATCGGTTGACGTTTTCCAGCAGCCTGGCATTTGCAGAGACCCTGCGGACAGTGGCATCAGCAGGAAACGGTGGCCTACACTGACCTTGGTTAATGGACTGCTTTACAGAGCCCCACAGAGACGTTGGGGGGGGGGGGGGGGGGGGGGGGGGGGGGGGGGGGCGGGGGGGGGGGGGGGGGGGGGTAGGGGTATGGGAGGGAAGGGGGGCATTCCATATTTGATAACCCCATTTCGTACTTGGAAGGAATGGAAGTCGAGGTGTGTGTGTGTGTGTGTGTGTGTGTGTGTGTGTGTGTGTGTGTGTGTGTGTGTGTGTGTGTGTGTGTGTGTGTGTGTGTGTGTGTGTGTGTGTATGTGTGTGTGTGTGTGTGTGTGTGTGTGTGTGTGTGTGTGTGTGTGTGTGTGTGTGTGTGTGGTGATATTCAATATAACTCCTTCCTTTTCCTATTCTATTTAGTCTCAGTGTAAAATTGTCGACACTGTAAACTGTAAACCTCAGCCTGGTCAAGGCAGAAGAAGGGAAGACATTTTCACCCATTTCAAAACCAATGAGTGCATGCAACGAAGTTGTGCCTGCAAAAAACTATAACCCACCCTGAATTCATATAGTCATTGCCGACGCTAATGCCCTTGGAAAGAGATGTTATACGTGCAGGTACCATTAGGAAACCACAATTTCACTTCATAACATTTTCAAATAACGTAGTAGCTAGCACCCCCCCCCCCCCCCTCCCTCTCTCTCCTCCTCCTCCTCCTCCTCCCACCCCAGTCTTCACGTACGAGCATGAGTCCCTTCTCCCTTCCTCCTCTCCTTTTTTCCCTTCCTCCTCCCCTTCTCCCTTCCTCCTCTCCTTCTCCCTTCCTCCTCCCCTTCTCCCTTCCTCCTCTCCTTCTCCCTTCCTCCTCTCCTTCTCCCTTTCTCCTCCCCTTCTCCCTTCCTCCTCTCTTTCTCCCGTCCCCGTCTTTTCAAACCAGCATCCTACCACCCCCATCCTCCAGCACGAAAATGCACAAATGAAGCTGTCACCGTGTTATCGCTTGTTGCCAGGGCTTCTGTCCAACTGGCTGGTGAGTTTCTGTCCCAAAGGCTGATGGAAACAGTCCGCAGGCTTTCCACCGCGCATCAGTTCCAGATCACGGCACTCGAAAGGCGACAGCCCAGAGCGCAGAGTCCGTATTGACGGCAGGCACCGTGGAAACAGGGATAGCCAGGCGTGTGATAGAGATAGCCAGCTGTGTAACAGAGATAGCCAGCTGCGTGATAGAGACAGCCAGCTGTGATAGAGATAGCCAGCTGTGTGATAGAGATAACCAGCTGCGTGATAGAGATAGCCAGCTGTGTGATAGAGATAACCAGCTGCGTGATAGAGACAGCCAGCTGTGTGATAGAGATAACCAGCCGTGTGATAGAGATAACCAGCTGCGTGACAGAGACAGCCAGCTGTGTGATAGAGATAGCCAGCTGTGTTAAAGGCACGCGCATTTTGTGAACGCGCGCGGAACGAGCTGACCGGACGGGCGTGTGGGAAAGTTGACTTTACTTCCGGTGATAAAATGGGCCGTAAGGAGTTGGCCATCTTGCTGAGGGAGTAAAGTCGTTGTAGGCTAGATTAAGAATATAAAAACTTTCTTTTTCGTCAGCTTAGACCTGTTGGTAAAGGATTGATATATGGTGTGTGTGTGTGTGTGTGTGTGTGTGTGTGTGCGTGCGTGCGTGCGTGCGTGCGTGCGTGCGTGCGTGTGTGTGTGTGTGTGCTGCTTACTCCAGCTGTTAATGCTGCTGCTTCTACTTCCACTTACGCTGTTGTTGCTGCTGCTGTGTTGTCATCGTTGTCGCTGGTACCGC
>JADBJO010003150.1:255000-260000 GCA_016801955.1 Conus betulinus | reverse complement strand
ATTAAACTGCTCAAAGGGACGCCATTCTTTCTGCTCTCACTACTGGAGTGTGTGGAGACAGCATTGGGGTAGCCACAAGGCCTCTCATTACCACTACTGGAGTGTGTGGAGTGGGCATTGGGGCAGCCACAAGGCCTCTCATTACGGCTACTGGAGTGTGTGGAGTGGGCATTGGGGCAGCCACAAGGCCTCTCATTATGGCTACTGGAGTGTGTGGAGTGGGCATTGGGGCAGCCACAAGGCCTCTCATTACTACTACGGAGTGTGTGGAGTGGGCATTGGGGCAGCCACAAGGCCTCTCATTACTACTACTGGAGTGTGTCATTGGGGCAGCCACAAGGCCTCTCATTACTACCGGAGTGTGTGGAGTGGGCATTGGGGCAGCCGCAAGGCCTCTCATTACTACTGGAGTGTGTGGAGACAGAACTGGGGCAGCCACAAGCCTCTCATTACAACTACTGGAGTGTGTGGAGTGGGCATTGGGGCAGCCACAAGCCTCTCATTACTACTACTGGAGTGTGTGGAGTGGGCATTGGGGCAGCCACAAGGCCTCTCACTGCAACTACTGGAGTGTGTGGAGTGGGCATTGGGGCAGCCACAAGGCCTCTCATTACTACTACTGGAGTGTGTGGAGTGGGCATTGGGGCTGCCACAAGGCCTCTCATTACCACTACTTCAAAAATGGCGAAAGACCAGCAGTGGCCGTGCCTGTCATTTCTCAGGGGATGAGGAGCAGCAATGTGCTTTGGGGAATCCCCTTTCTTGTGCCCAGGGCACAATTCTGGCACTCGGCACGCTATGTCATTGTCTTCACTGACCTTTCAGGAAAAGATGAATCGTCCATGCAAGAGTTAGACATGAAGAGAGAGAGAGAGAGAGAGACAGACAGACAGACAGACAGACAGACAGACAGATATGGAGACATGGACAGAGACAGAGACACAGAGACAGACAGACAGAGATATATATAGAGAGAGGTATGGAGGAAGATGGATGATAACCTAATAGGTGTCAGAGATCTTGATGTAGCGGTTGAAAAATAATTTCTAATGCTTGGACGTCTTGGCTTGTCGGTTAAAAAATTATGATATGAAATTCTTAATCTAGGGTGCACAATGAGGAGTAATCAAATGCAATCTGAAAAGTTGGAACACAATGAAACAAAGGAAATGAAGGGGGAAAAATGGAGAAACCATAGCCGCTGTACTGACGATGGAGGCCGGCTGGATCGATCCCAAAACAGTCAGTTCTGGTGGAAAAATCCTTCCCAGCTCTGCAAAGGCATGGACAGACTGTGGACTACAGCCCGTCTGAAAAGGGATTTTCACATTGAAATGGGCAGGAAGCTGCCATCATTTGTGTTCTTTACTTCTGCGTTTTCAGACGAGAGAGACATTGGTTATCAGGAGAGAGAGAGAGAGAGAGAGAGAGAGAGAGAGAGAGAGAGAGAGTGCGCGCTGCAGAGGCATTATGTTTCTATCAATAATGTAAAAATGTCCCCGCAAGCAATAGTATAGGGAGGTGTTTCCATGGCAGAGACACAATGTGGGCCAGTCCTCAGGGAAATAGCTCCAAACAGGGCCAGCCGTGTGGGGCTGCAGTTTTTCTCTGTCCCCAGCAATTGTGGAAATGAGTTGAAACTCACATAAAGCCTCTCTCTCTCTCTCTCTCTCTCTCTCTCTCTCTCTCTCTCTCTGATACTTTATCTTCTGAAAGAGAAGTTAAAGTTTGAATGATCATCATTCAGCCGACCAGACAGATCCTGTCCAGGGCTGTCAAACTTACCTAGAGAAAAAAAGAGTCAGATCACAAAACATGAGACCACTGGGGAAAAAAAAACATACACTGAAAAAGAAAAAGAATATTAAAAACGGTTATAGCAGAGTAGCTACACTATCCACATCTTACACAATATCAAACAAAGTAAAGCTGTACTGACAACGCCAGACATTCCCTTGAGTCACGGCTCTTAGATTTTAAAAATCGTTACAAAAAACATGGCCCCAAAACATTCAAATGCTCCGCCAAAAAGGAAAAGCCCAATGGGTTAATGTATACGTCAGAATGACATCTACTGTCCTCTACCTAATGGTCAGATTACAAGAAAAAAAACGTTGTCATGCCATCAATCGCTATCAGATGAAAAACTTAGAGTTTCCAGAACAAAGACAGGAGATTGGTCCACAATGGCAGAATTCTACAGATGACAGCAAAGAGAAAGGTTTTTTAAAGGGGACAGAGTCAAAGAAAGTGGCGAGAAACAGGAGATTACTAGCAGGGAACTTCAGAAGGCGGGGGAGCTGTTTGTACGGAAAGAACCCCTAGAATCCCTACGGGAAAGTCTGATAAAGAGAGAGAAGAAAATATAAAGAAAATGAATAAAGGTGAAAGAGAGGTAAAAAAAAACAAACAAACAAATCAGAAACAGTGTGTAGTGACAAAGATTGAGACAGACACAGAGGCAGACTTCAAATTTGTGTGCGTGCGTGCGTGCGTGCGTGCGTGCATGCGTGCGTGTTTGTGTGTGTGTGTGTGTGTGTGTGTGTGTGTGTGTGTGTGTGTTAGTGCGTGCGTGCGTACTTACCTTCGTGCGTGCGTGCGTGCGTGCGCTCGCCCGAGCGCGCACGCGCGTGTGTCTGAAAGAGAAAAGTTAAGAGACCAGTCATGCTGTGGAGCAGAGTCCCCTCTCCATCTTTGTCAGGAGACAGTCCCACTCTCACGTGCAGTCTGACATCTGTCTGACTGTTGTCATCTTCCCTGCACACGCTTCGCCAACCTCTGGTGACAATCAGTGACAGGACGTGTCAAGTGCCTGACCCCCGCACTCCTGCTTTCCCATCTCCTTCGCACAGCCCACGCAGATCACGTGACACATGATGTAGCTCAAGGTTGGTCACTTTAGCCATCCTCTGGGAATTCTCTTAAGAAGAGATGGGTTTCTGTGGAATGGATTGAAACAGCATCGAACGAAATGGGTTTCTATGGAACGGATTGAAACAGCATCGAAAGAAATGGGTTTCTATGAATGGATTGAAACAGCTTTGAAAGAATGGGTTTCTTCTATGGAATGGATTGAAACAGCATTGAAAGAAATGGGTTTCTATGGAACGGACTGAAACAGCATTAAAAGAAATGGGTTTCTATGGAATGGATTGAAACAGCATCGAAAGAAATGGATTTTCTATGGAATGGATTGGAACAGCATTAAAAGAAATGGGTTTCTGTGGAACGGACTGAAACAGCATTAAAGAAATGGGTTTCTATGAACGGATTGAAACAGCATTAAAGAAATGGGTTTCTATGGAACGGACTGAAACAGCATTAAAAGAAATGGGTTTCTATGGAATGGATTGAAACAGCATTGAAAGAAATGGGTTTCTATAGAACGGATTGAAACAGCATAGAAAGAAATGGGTTTCTATGAATGGATTGAAACAGCATTGAAAGAAATGGGTTTGTATCAAACGGATTGAAACAGCAGTGAAAGAAATGGGTTTCTATGGAACGGATTGAAACAGCAGGATTGAAACAGCATTGAAAGAAATGGGTTTCTATGGAATGGATTGAAACAGCATTGAAAGAAATGGGTTTCTATGGAACAGACTGAAACAGCATTGAAAGAAATGGGTTTCTATGGAATGGATTGAAACAGCATTGAAAGAAATGGGTTTCTATGGAATGGATTGAAACAGCATTGAAAGAAATGGGTTTCTATGGAATGGATTGAAACAGCATTGAAAGAAATGGTTTCTATGGAATGGATTGAAACAGCATTGTTATGGCCTTGGTCTTTTAAGAAAAAAATGGGTTTCTATGGAACGGATTGAAACAGCATTGAAAGAAATTGGTTTCAATCGAATGGATTGAAACAGCATTGTCTAAAGCTTTAGTTAGTATTTGATGAAAGTTGGACCCTGGGTACAACGTTAACAGCGTAACGGCAGAAGTGGTGTCCAGCTGTATGTGCCTCCTGTCTACAAGAGAAATGACAGCCTCTGTCAGCTGTCACCTAGGCCTCAGTCTTCACCTCCGCCTTTCCTCCATTTACTCTTCTGTTTTAATCTCTCACTCCCCCTACCCCACTCCTTCCTGTCCCTTACTGTCCGAACCCCTTCTCCTCACATTTCTTCTTTGACCTTTCTGATTGTTAGAGACGAAAGAAACGAAGAGAAAAGAAAAGAAATGTGTGTTGTGTGGAGAAGGAAAGGTGGAATGGACTGACATTTTCATTTGTCAGAGTCATGGGTGTATACTGCTTTCTTATTTTTCTTCGCTTTTTTAATGTAAGAGAAAAGGAAAGAAAAAGGTTTAAGTTAGAGAGAGAGAGAGAGAGAGAGAGAGAGAGAGAGAGAGAGAGAGACAGACAGACAGACAGACAGACAGACAGACAGAGAGAGAGAGTTTTTTTTTTTTTTGTTTTGTTTTGGTTTTGGTTTTGGGTTTTTTTGGGGGGGGGTTTGCTGTCCCAACCTCTGCGCCATCTCAGAGGCAGTGCACAAATGCCGCTCATTCCGACACCCCCGTCCACAGCCACAGCCCGGTCGGGTCCCGCCGCAGCCCCGCACCGGCAGTCCACAGGAAGCAGTCAATGTCAAGTCGTCTAGAGGCAACCCACCGGAGGAGACACTGCACTGCTGCCGAGTCACTTCGGTGGTGTTCAGTGGCGCATGTTCTGATCTAACATACGCAGGACACCCACCTACTAAGCCCCCTACTGACGACAATAATTGCTCAGTCACGGAGCCGGCGTGAGTGAGCTCTCCCTCCTGAGGGCGCCACCACGTCCGTCCAACGACAGCCCCCATGGACTCGCCGATACCGGTGACCCCGACGGAACCAAACCAAAGCCACAAAAATGGAGAGGACATCGAAATTGGCGTCACCATGACAGCAGGGCATGAAGGGCCACAGAATTTGAGACTTTTTTTTTTTTTTTTTTGCTGATCGATGAGAGTGAGGATGATTAAGATGATGCTACGGATTTCCATTCCGGTCCAAGA
>JADBJO010003150.1:237500-250000 GCA_016801955.1 Conus betulinus | reverse complement strand
AAACAATCAAACGAAAGGTTACAGTTGGAGACAAACATAAAACCAGAAGAAACGGTGTGCAGTGACAAAGATTGAGAAAGGCAGAGAGAGAGATTGAAATGTGTGTGTGTGTGTGTGTGTGTGTGTGTGTGTGTGTGTGTGTGTGTGTGTGTGTGTGTGTGTGTGTGTGTGTGTGTGTGTGTGTGTGTGTGTGTGTGTGTGTGTGTGTGTGTGTGTGTGTGTATGTGCGTGCGTGCGTGCGTGCGTGTGTGTGTAAAAGAAATGTTAAGAGACCAGTCATGCTGTGGAGCAGAGTCCCCTCTCCATCTAAGTCGGAAGACAGTCCCACCTTCACGCGCAGTTCGGCCTCTGTCTGTCTGTCTGTTGTCATCTTTCCAGTGTGCTCGTTTGCCAACCCCAGGGAACAATCACTGACAGGGCGTGTCACGTGCCCACCACATCTCTGATCCCCCTCCCCTCCCCTCGGCACCCCTATTCCCCTTCTCCTCAATACAGCCTTCCCATATCACGTGACACATGATGTAGGTCAGTGCTAGTGACCTTTGCCATTCTCTGGGAACACCTTGAAGTCGGAGATTGATTTCTATCGACCGGATTGAAACAGCATTGTTATGGCCTTGGTTTAAAGCTGTTGTTAGTATTTTGATGAAAGATGGACCCTGGGTACCATGTACACCGAGCAGTAGCAGACGCAGTGTCGACTGATCCATGTACTCTCTCTGAAACTGAGAACTACTTGTGCTTGATTTAAAGAGACCTGGAAGGATGTGAAGGGGGTCCTTTGTCTGGCAATTCTGGGTTGCACAACTCGGAGGGCAACAAACAAAGCCTTTCTTTCCGTAATATGTTAAACAAGAGGAAAAATGAGGGACTGGCTGAAGATCTGCAATGTGTTGTCCGCTACAGAATCCTCCGTTGTTTCAGAGTCAATGTGATCAGTTGATTGGTACCTACTGTTCATACTGACCAGTTCCAACGCAGCTTCCAGCAGACGCACCATGACTCCCGAACGCCTGCATACACAATCAAAACACGCTCAATGTAGGTGTGCAGTCTTCTTGTCATGACGTTGACTGACCATTGTTTACAATGAGACAAAGTGTCACAACATGAAAAACACTGGCTATAAATATTTCGACTGTGGGCCTGTTTTAAAAGCTCATGTTTTTAAAGTGGCCAATATTCGACTCGCCTAGGCAGGACAATCAATACACACCTGACTATCAACTTCATGACGGGAAATCGGTGTCCCCAATGGCAGACGAAAAGGCCCTGTCCACAAGTTTACCAAAGGCCCAGTGAAGCACGCTTGCCACAGCTGACAGCTCTGCTGTGACCGACGGCGCAGAGCCACGGGGTCTGTCCGTCTGCCAGGGGTCACTCCTGTCCATGTCGAAGCAGCACTCGGGGTTATCCCGCGCACAAGTCGGTCAGGGGTGAACAGTTCTTAATCAGCTGTGGCACGTGAAGATGACATGCTGCAGTTAAACCCCACTGCGGTGTGCAGTCCGATTCACTGGCCATGACTCAAAGTGTCGACACGTGTCGAGAGGCTGTGAACAGTTTCAGCTGGCTATGGTCACCTGTAACAGCGTTCCTTGTTCTCCCTGCCCCCCCCCCCCCTTCCCTTCCCCTTCCCCTCCCCCTCCTCTTTACCCCAACTTCAGTACCCCCCGTTCCTTATTCTCCCTGTCCCCACCTTCCCCTTCCCCCTTCCACTCCCCCTTCCCCTCCCCCCCTTCCTTCCTCTTTACTCCCAACTTCAGTACCCCCGTTCCCTGTTCTCTCCCTCCCCCCCCCTTCCCCCCTCCACCTCCCACCTTCCCTCCTCATTACCCCCAACTTCAGTACCCCGTTCCTTGTTCTCTCCCTCCCCCCTTCCCCCCCCCTCCACCTCCCACCTTCCTTCCTCATTACTCCCAACTTCAGTACCCCTTTCCTTTTTTATTCCTGTCCCTCCCCCCTTCCCCTCCCCCTTCCACCTTCCCTCCTCTTTCCTCCCAACTTTAGTGCTCCGTTCCTTGTTCTCCCTGTCCCCCCCCCCCCCCCCTCCCCTCCAAGCTTAACGTCCTGAAATGTCTATCGACTGTGCCAGATTCTATGTCTTTGTAAAGGGAAAAAAAACTTTGAAAGATGGTGTGTGTGTGTGTGTGTGCGTGCGCGCGTGTGTGCGCGCGCGCGCGCGCGCGTGCATGTGTATGTATATGGGTGAGAGAGAGAGAGAGAGAATCACATGCATATATACATGCGCACACATAATGCTCTCTCTCTCTGTCTCTCTCTGTCTCTGTCTCTCTGTCTCTGTCTCTAATCTTATCTCCGTCTCTGTCTCTGTCTCTCTCTGTCTCTGTCTGTCTGTCTGTCTCTCCCTCTGTCTTTGTCTCTCTGTCTCTGTCTCTCTCTCTCTCTCTCTCTCTCTGTCTCTGTCTCTCTCTGTCTCTGTCTCTGTCTCTAATCTTATCTCCGTCTCTATCGGTCTGTCTGTCTGTCTCTCTCTCTGTCTGTCTGTCTGTCTGCCTGTGTGTGTGTGTGTGTGTGTGTGTGTGTGTGTGTGTGTGTGTGTGTGTGTGTGTGTGTTTCTTCTCTCTCTCTCCCATTATGTCTGATGGCCATCACCAGGAAGTCCCCAGAGGTTGTGGGGCCAGAACTACCAGACAGGGAGACAGGCCGTGTACGGTGTGAAGAGTCACAGAGTTCACTGTCTGTGTAGTTGTACCCAGTCCGTCGGACTGTTCTGTCCGCTTGAATGGATATGTGTGTGTGTGTGTGTGTGTGTGTGTGTGTGTGTGTGTGTGTGTGTGTGTGTGTGTGTGTGTGTGTGTGTCTGTGTCTGTGTGTGAGCGTTCGTGCGCCAGTGTGTGTGTGTGCACGCGCGCGTGCGCGTGTTCGTGCGTGCGCTTTCGTCCGTGTGTGTAAATGCGTGTGTTTGTACGTGTGTGTGTGTGTGTGTGTGTGTGTGTGTGTGTGTGTGTGTGTGTGTGTGTGTGTGTGTGTGTGTTCGCGCACACCCACACCCATACATACACACACACACACACACACACACACACACACACACACACACACACACACACACACACAAACGCAAACACACACACACACACACACACACACACACACACACTCACACACACACACACACACACACACACACACACACTCGTGTCACTCGAGGTCGTCAGTGATCATTTCTTTCTTAGATGCATTTTTCTCTCATCTGTAGTGTCTTCCTGCTCACAGTATGTTGTTTTATACCTGTTCTCACTGCAGACCCTCTCCTGTTCCTTACACACACACACACACACACACACACACACACACACACACACACACACACACCTCTCTCTCTCTCTCTCTCTCTCTCTCTCTCTCTCTCTCTCTCTCTCTCTCTCTCTCTCTCTCTCCATAGGCTATCACATGCAGGATCATCCCACACTGTCCTCACTATCACCCTGTGGTCCCTGGGGTGTTGTCTCCCAGCTAGCAATCTATTAGATATTTAGGCGTGAGCGCACACACGCTCGCGCGCGCGCGCACATGTGTGTGTGTGTGTGTGTGTGTGTGTGTGTGTGTGTGTGTGTGTGTGTGTGTGTGTGTGTGTGTGAATGAATGGATGGATGAATTATTTCATTCATTGTGTGTGTGTGAGAGAGAGAGAGAGAGAGAGAGAGAGAGAGAGAGAGAGAGAGAGAGAGAGAGAGAGAGGGAGAGAGAAAGATAGAGGTCGTGTATGCGCGTGTGTGTCGTGCGCGCACGCGCGCACGTGTGTGTGTGTGTGTGTGTGTGTGTGTGTGTGTGTGTGTGTGTGTGTGTGTCTTTCTCTCTCTCTCTCTCTCTCTCTCTCTCTGAGTGTGTGTGCGCGCGCGTGCGCGCGCGCGCGCGCGCGCGCGCGCGTGTGTGTGTGTGTGTGTGTGTATTTGTGCGTGTGATTTTGGGAATATTCCCAGCAGGCACAGCTTCTGTTTGCTTGCCTTGTAAAACAAGAAGATATATTCCGTCACTACCACTCCCCCCCCCTCTCCTCCATCACCCACCAAAGATCACCATTTTTTGTCGTTTGTCATTACAGTTGAAAGCCTTTTTCCTCTCCGAGACAATTTTGTCATGGTTGGCACTAGGCGCAGTTTGTGGGCCTCTCTGAGATGCAAGTGTACTGCTGCTCAGGGGAGCTAAACCCGTATTTGTCTCCTTTTGATTGTGCTTACATCCGTTGGTGTGAGTGAGCTTGTGGTGCAAAGAGAGTAGATTGTGTATAACAATAACATGATGAATTGCATTTTTCGTATTCATGCACTCTGTCTGCAACAAATTTTTGTTCACGTTGTTCGCTTTGGTGTGAGGGACCTAAGTTAACCCACGTTTGTTCCTGTCTTTGAATCTACTTCAGACAGACAGGCCTTATCAATACAAACAACCAAACACTCTATCAATATATTATTATTATTACTATTATTATTATTATCATCATCATCATTATTATTATTATTATCATTATTATTATTATTATTATTATTATTATGCGTTATCAACTGCATGCCCTAGGCGTTTACACCAGCAAATACATAAATTAGACTACAGAGCAAATAAGAACAATGAGCAAAATACAAGATGCATGCCGCAGTCCAACGCTGACATGGCGGCCCAGTCCTCTCCCTCTCTCCACCCATTCCTGCCTCACAGATCAAAGCGATCATGAATGAGTTCACACTGAGGGTCATCCACTACTCCCAAACAACACCACTACATATCCTCATCCTCGGCAGACCAATACAGGAGGTCGTTGTCTCTCCAACTATGTCACTGACGACGCTGCTCAAAAGGACGCGAACTCGTCCTCCTTAAACCCCGAGTGTGTATTTATGGAGAAGGGGGGGGGGGGGGGGCGACTGAGGAGGGAAAGGGGGTGAACAGCAGAGCGGCCTCGAGGCCTCTCATGACAGCCTGTGACTACCGGCTGTGAAGAGGCCAGCTGCAGCCGGGCCTGCCGTTCCACAGCGGACAAAGGGCAGCTGTGTGATTGGCCTCTGTCTTTATTGACGCGCTGAAAAGGCCTCTGCCATGTCGTTATCTCAACGGCCATTTGAAAAACACAAGTGTCATCGTGAGAATCGTTGAGACAGGGATAGAGAAGGAGGGATGGGATATGGACTTGATGAATGAAGTCAAAGGGTTTTGATTTCACAACTGAGAGGGGTAAGAGGTGAAGGGGAGCAGAGAGAGAGAGAGAGAGAGAGAGAGAGAGAGAGAGAGTGGGTGTGGTGAGAGAGAGAGTGAGAGCACAGGAGGGGGAAAAGGAGTGCAGACAGAAACACCTGCTTTCCACAATCTGACAAGAAAAGGAAAAAAAATGGCAACGAAACCGTTCTTGTGCCAGCAAAACATAGGCCTCTGCCGAACCGGATTTACAAAAGGTTTCAGAATAAAGAACATCTAGGGGGAAAAAAGTGAAAAAATAAGGAAGAAAAGAAAGGAAAAACGACGTTTGTTGTTTCCCATGTTTTCATTGCAACACCATGGTGTTCAGTACTTATTTGGAGCTGCTTCAAAGGTATTTCAGCTTTCACGACATAACCAGCACGAGCCAGTCCTGTCATGTGACGTCATACGTTGCACAAAAAAAGCAAACCACTGACAAGATGACGGGCATACTTCAAAATATGAGCATGGAGCTGAAAAATATCCTCCTTTGATATGGTTCAGAACACCAGGTGATGAGGATCAGACTCATGGAGAAGTCTGTAGTCCATGTCAATGACGTGTTTATGAAACACCAAAATACCCACCCAGCATGGGCTGTGACACTTGGAAAGGAGATAGGCACCGCCAGGCATCCCCCATGGCTCGCTGAAATGACGTCATGAACACCAACAAACAGCAGCAACATCGTTTGTCATTGTGTCTGTCACGGCACCCCTGCCACTTGTGTGTAGTTCGGGATAAACAAAATTACACACAAAGCAGAAAAGCCATAGAAAGACGAACTTCAGACCAAGCAGCTGAGACGACTCACCATCTATTCATTTTGTGCACCAGTGAGACGTGCACTGCAACACTCTCACACTGCATTCCAAATAGATCCTGATGCAGACGATTCTTGTGTGACCGGACAACAAAACAGTTCCGAAATACGCATCGATCTAAACTCCTACTTTTCCCCCCTTAGAGCCCGTTTCAGCTGAAAACAACTTGACAGACTAAGAGGAACATTTAGTCACAGTGAACACTGATTCTAATAGTGCTTTTGTTCTGCCGAGTCTCCCATGCCTAGTCAGTGGCAATACTTCCACGCCACTACTTCTGGCTGTACCTGCACTGTTCTGTGGCACTCCACGCCACTACTTCTGGCTGTACATAGCATTGTTCTGTCTCACTCCACGCCACTACTTCTGGCTGTACATAGCATTGTTCTGTCTCACTCCACCACACCACTACTTCTGGCTGTACATAGCACTGTTCTGTCTCACTCCACACCACTACTTCTGGCTGTACATAGCACTGTTCTGTCTCACTCCACACCACTACTTCTGGCTGTACATAGCACTGTTCTGTTCTGTCTCACTCCACACCACTACTTCTGGCTGTACATAGCACTGTTCTGTCTCACTCCATGCGACTACTTCTGGCTGTACATAGCACTGTTCTGTGGCACTCCACACCACCACTACTTCTGGCTGTACATATCACTGTTCTGTCTGACTCCACACCACTACTTCTGGCTGTACATAGCACTGTTCTGTCTCACTCCACACCACTACTTCTGGCTGTACATAGCACTGTTCTGTCTCACTCCATGCGACTACTTCTGGCTGTACATAGCACTGTTCTGTCTCACTCCACGCCACTACTTCTGGCTGTACATAGCATTGTTCTGTCTCACTCCACACCACTACTTCTGGCTGTACATAGCATTGTTCTGTCTGACTCCACACCACTACTTCTGGCTGTACATAGCACTGTTCTGTCTCACTCCACACCACTACTTCTGGCTGTACATAGCACTGTTCTGTCTCACTCCACACCACTACTTCTGGCTGTACATAGCACTGTTCTGTCTCACTCCACACCACTACTTCTGGCTGTACATAGCACTGTTCTGTCTCACTCCATGCGACTACTTTCTGGCTGTACATAGCACTGTTCTGTGGCACTCCACACCACTACTTCTGGCTGTACATATCACTGTTCTGTCTGACTCCACACCACTACTTCTGGCTGTACATATCACTGTTCTGTCTGACTCCACACCACTACTTCTGGCTGTACATAGCACTGTTCTGTCTCACTCCATGCGACTACTTCTGGCTGTACATAGCACTGTTCTGTCTCACTCCACGCCACTACTTCTGGCTGTACATAGCACTGTTCTGTGGCACTCCACACCACTACTTCTGGCTGTACATAGCACTGTTCTGTCTGACTCCACACCACTACTTCTGGCTGTACATAGCACTGTTCTGTCTCACTCCACGCCACTACTTCTGGGCTGTACATAGCACTGTTCTGTCTGACTCCACACCACTACTTCTGGCTGTACCTGCACTGTTCTGTGGCACTCCCACGCCACTACTTCTGGCTGTACATAGCACTGTTCTGTGGCACTCCACGCCACTACTTCTGGCTGTACATAGCACTGTTCTGTCTCACTCCACGCCACTACTTCTGGCTGTACCTGCACTGTTCTGTCTCACTCCACCACGCCACTACTTCTGGCTGTACCTGCACTGTTCTGTCTCACTCCACCACACACTACTTCTGGCTGTACCCTGCACTGTTCTGTGGCACTCCACACCACTACTTCTGGCTGTACCTGCACTGTTCTGTGGCACTCCAGGCAATCCACGGGCAGTAGTCAATATCAAGTCGTCAAGGCAACCCCACCAGGGGAGACGCTGCTGCGTCTCTTTGGTGGTGTTCAATGGTGCTTGTATTATTGATCACACAGACCAGACTATGTACGAAGCCCCCTACTGACGATAATGACTGCTTCTTCACTGAGCCAGCGTGAGTGAGCATGTCCTTTGGGAAGGGGAAGGGGAGAGGGCCGAGAGGAGGTAGTGCGTGGCACCACGTCTTTGTGATGGCATCCACCACAGCTACGTAATATCGTGACCTTGAGTGGCACCACGTCTTTTGTGGTGACATCCACCACAGCTACGTAATATCGTGACCTTGAGTGGCACCACGTCTTTGTGATGACATCCACCACAGCTATGTAATATACCGTGACCTTGAGTGGCACCACGTCTTTGTGATGGCATCCACCACAGCTATATAATACCGTGACCTTGACAAACACTCACCAAGGACGTAGAGCTGAGGGGGACATCAAAATTGAATTATCCAAAGAGCGACACTTAATGGGTCAGGGAAGCTGATAGTTGTTCGTGCTGATTGATGAGAGTGATGCAGATGATGCTGCTGACTTCCATTCTGGTCAGACACAGCCACTCGTCAGGGAATGCTCCCACAAGGGCAGTCAGGTAAGACGCAATCTTCTCTGTCCCCCAGCAATGATGAGAATGAGTTGAACCTAACATAAATCTCTCTCTCTTTCTCTCTCTCTCTCTCCTCTCCTCTCTCTCTCTCTCTCTCTCTGTCTCTGTGTGTGTGTGTGTGTGTGTGTGTGTGTGTGTGTGTGTGTGTGTGTGTGTTCTCTGGCTAACGTGAATGAGTAGGTTTTATCAATTGAAATGGTGTGTGAAGGTGTGCGTGCAACGAATGAAACTCTAAGAAAGAAACAGTTCAAAGCCAAGCAAACAGGCGATTTATGTCAATTTCCCTCTTGATGCCAGCAATCAAGTGAGTTTCGCCTGATGCAGAGTTAAGAGCGTGGTATACATCTCGCGACCTTTCTGTTCACTGGACTGCTGTAGAGAGGGCATTAAATAGTAAAATACAAACAAGACACGGAGAGAGAGAGAGAGAGAGAGAGAGAGAGAGAGAGAGGCAGACAGACAGACAGACAGACAGACAGACAGAGAGATGCAGATAGACAGACAGACATACGGAGACAGGAGCAGAGATAGTGAGTCTGGTGATGTTGTGAAGTACACCATTCATTGTTCACCTGCAGTCCGCCGTCTCTCTGTCTGCTGCCATTCTCCCTGTGCAGCTTCACTAACCCCAGGAGTCAAAAACTGACAGAGCGTACAACGTGCCCGTCACGTGCCTTACCCCTACACCCCACCACCACATCACCTCCATACTTCCTCATCCGTCGATGGCATCCGTCGGTGTCGACAGACAATGGTGTTGCGCTGTGGATTAGCCGGTTGTGGAGTTGCAGCGCCTACTGTGGCTGAAGAGCCCGATCCCTGAGCGGCAGACTGCTGCAGTTACTGCAGGTAAAGTCTCGGTCACGAGTGTCTGTTGGTGCCGACGCGATTCCTTGCTGTCTACGGCGCCTCTGTTTCTTCCCACTGGGCCTCTCTCCTCTGCTGTTTGTTTGATGCTGGCCTTGATGGTGGACCGCCAGCTGACCCGGTCTGAAGCTGCTGTCTCCAGGTCGCACTTGCATACATGTTTGTAGCGTAGGGCGGACCGTCCTGTGGGTCTGGAGCCTGTAGCCGGCTTGCCATACAGATGTCCTTTGGGATGCGACCATCGTCTATGCAGCTGACATGGCCAAACCAGCGCAGGCGTCTCTGTGTCAGCGTGGCCAGCATACTATTCATCCCTGCCTGGGCCAGGACGTCCTTGTTGGATGCGGTCCTGCCAAGTGGTGCCCAGGAGCCGTCTGAGGCAGCGCAGGTGGAAGGCGTCCAGTCTGTGTTCTTGTCGAGAGTACAGGGTCCATGCTTTGCTTCCGTAGAGAAGAGTGCTCAGCATGCGGGCTCGGTACACTTTTATCTTGGTGACTGACGTTAGCTTGGAGTTGTCCCAGACTCTCTTCAATAGACGGGCCGTCGCTGTTGCTGCCTGTTCTTCACGTTCAGCTCGGCGTCCAGAGTTAGGTTGCTGGAGATGGTGGAGCCTAGGTAAGCGAAGTCGTCGACCACTTCGAGGATGTGATCGCCGATGGAGATGCGGGGAGTGCTGCTGACTTCTTGGCGCATGATGCTTGTTTTCTCAAGGCTGATAGTGAGACCAAACACAGTGCAGGCATCAGCGAAGCAGGTGATGAGCTATTGTAGCGCTTCCTCGGTGTGGGCAGAGAGGACAGCGTCGTCTACGAAGGGCATCTCCCTGATGAGGACTTTCCGCACCTTCGTCTTGCTCTGAGGCGTGCCAGGTTGACGAGGCTCCCGTCACTCCTAGTGTGGAGGAAGATGCCGTCTTCAGACTGTCGGAAGGCGTAGCGCAGCAGCAGGAAGAAGTAGATGCCAAAGTGTGTGGGTATGTATCCTTGTTTGACACGGCTCTTGATTGGGAAGGGGTCCAAAGATGAACCGTCCCTACTGGACAGCGCCATTCATGTTGTCATTAAGGACGTGATCATCTTCAGGAGCTTGAGGGACATCCAATCCGGTGCACTAGGGTGAAGAGGCCTGACCTACTGACCAAGTCGAGCGCCTTGGTCAGGTCGAGGGAAGGCGATGAACAAGGATCTTCTCTGCTCGAGGCACGCCCCAGGGAGATTATCGTGTCGATCGTCGACCTCGCAGCTCTGAAGCCGCACTGTACCTGTGGGTACATTCGTTCGGCGAGTAGCTGCAGCCTGTTGAGGACGATGCGGACGAAGGCTTTGCCAACGATGCTGAGGAGGGATATTGCAGTCGCTGTGGTCCCCTTTGTTCTTGTACAGCGTGATGATGTTTGCATGGCGCATGTCCTGGGGTATGGTCCCTTCCTCCCAGCACTGCAGCAGAAGCTTATGGAGGTGACTGAGGAGAGAACTCTCCTTGCCGGCTTTGATGACTTCGCCGAAATACCGTCGCATATAGAGCTTTACCACAGGCCTAGCAAGTCGATGGCCTGGCTGAGTTCCTCAATGGTGGGTGGGGCGTTGATCTTCATGGCCGGCAGGGAGGTGGTGTTCTCAATGGCTGTGTGGGTGACTGGGTTCTCCCTGTGTGTACAGCTCCTGGTAGTGCTCTGCCCCATCTCTCCATCTGTTCGCTGCGGTTGGTGATGACCTGTCCCGATGTAGATTTCAAAGGAATAATCTTGATGGCGCTAGGGCCGAATGCTTTCTTCCTACCTTCGTGTATGGCGTGGATGTTGCCGCAGTCGGCAGAGATCTGGATGTCCTGGCACAGGTTCAGCCAGTACTAGTTGGCCATTGGCGCATTTTCAGGCGGTCAGCTGGGTGTTGTTGCGAGCTTTACGGAGTGCCGCTAGCGCCTTCTTTGAGAGCTCTCTCTCTGTCTTGTAAGTGAGGAGTGCGGCTTGCTTAGCAGCAATGGCAGGCTCCATTTTCAGGATTCCTGCTTCAAACCAGACTTCATTCTTTCTCACTCTCTTCCCATAGGTGTCTGAAGCGGAATGGTAGGTGGGATTGCGGATGTGGTTCCCACCATGATGATGAAGCACTGTCTGTCGGGCAGTCCTCTAGGGCCTTGTCAAGGGTCCTGGTGAAGCATTTGCGCAGTTCGGGCACTGACGTCATGGCGAACGAAAATGGAGAAACCACGATCAAGTTACTGCCCACTGAAGGGAGTCCTAGTGACAGGATCCTTTACAGATCTGTAAAGACATGCACAGGCTGTGAACTATATAGACACGATCCTTTACAGATCTGCAAAGACATGTACAGGCTGTGAACTATATAGCAACGATCCTTTACAGATCTGTAAAGACATGTACAGGCTGTGAACTATATAGCAACGATCCTTTACAGATCTGCAAAGACATGTACAGGCTGTGAACTATATAGCAACGATCCTTTACAGATCTGTAAAGACATGTACAGGCTGTGAACTATACAGAAACGATCCTTTACAGATCTGTAAAGACATGCATAGGCTGTGAACTATATAGAAACGATCCTTCACAGATCTGTAAAGACATGCATAGGCTGTGAACTATATAGAAACGATCCTTCACAGATCTGTAAAGACATGCATAGGCTGTGAACTATATAGAAACGATCCTTCACAGATCTGCAAAGACATGCATAGGCTGTGAACTATATAGCAACGATCCTTTACAGATCTGCAAAGACATGTACAGGCTGTGAACTTTATAGCAGCAACGATCCTTTACAGATCTGCAAAGACATGTACAGGCTGTGAACTATAGCAACGATCTTTACAGATCTGCAAAGACATGTACAGGCTGTGAACTATATAGCAACGATCCTTTACATCTGCAAAGACATGTACAGCTGTGAACTATACAGAAACGATCCTTCACAGATCTGTAAAGACATGCATAGGCTGTGAACTATATAGAAACGATCCTTCACAGATCTGTAAAGACATGCATAGGCTGTGAACTATATAGAAACGATACTTCACAGATCTGTAAAGACATGCACAGGCTGTGAACTATATAGAAACGATACTTCACAGATCTGTAAAAGACATGCACAGGCTGTGAACTATATAGCAAACGATCCT
>JADBJO010003150.1:200000-225000 GCA_016801955.1 Conus betulinus | reverse complement strand
AGGGTGCAGCGGACGACAGCGTAATGACGCGGCCGGACAGACAGAGGGTAGGGGGACAGTGGTCATCAAGTATTCATGAACCTGTCCTCTCCAGCGGCCACTCAAAACGCAAGTGGGCCACCATTGCACTGCAGGGAAACAATGTCATATACACAGGCACGCAATTCTCTCTTGTCTGTCTGTCTGTCTGTCTGTCTCTCTCTCTCTCTCTCTCTCTCTCTCTCTCTCTCTCTCTCTCTCTCTCTCTCTCTCTCTCTCACTCGCTGCTGCTGTGTCAGCACACGCTGTTCTCTGTATACTTCTCTCTCTCTCTCTCTCTCTCTCTCTCTCTCTCTCTCTCTCTCTCTCTCTCTCTCTCTCAGAGCTCGCTTTTCATTCATATATTCGAACACACATACTTCGCAGAGATGGAGAAAGAACCAGAAGTTCGCATGGAGAGTCGCTGTGGCAAAAATGATTTTATATTGATTGATATTTTGATAGAAATCACCTTTTCCGAAGGAAAAAAGGCCCCCCTCATCAGAAGGAAGGAATCATCTATGAAAAAGAAAATATCTGAAATTGAAATATGTCCAGATTGAGCGATGGTCTTGTCACGGCGATGAGACTGCAGCCGCTGAGAGACTGGGATCGTTTCAATTTTCCAAAGCCAGGAACCGTGGACCCCCTAAGCAGTCAGAGGTCCTCTGGGAACCATGGACCCCCTAGGCAGTCACAGGTCCCGAGGGAACCATGGACCCCCCCATGCAGTCAGAGGTCCCCAGGGAACCATGGACCCCCATGCAGTCAGAGGTCCCCAGGGAACCGTGGACCCCCCCATGCAGTCAGAGGTCCCCAGGGAACCATGGACCCCCATGCAGTCAGAGGTCCCCAGGGAACCGTGGACCCCCCCAGTCAGAGGTCCCGAGGGAACCGTGGACCCCCCATGCAGTCAGAGGTCCCCAGAGAACCGTGGACCCCCCATGCAGTCAGGGGTCCCGAGGGAACCGTGGACCCCCCATGCAGTCAGGGGTCCCCAGGGAACCGTGTGCAGTGGCAGCCACCAGGGGCAGCCCTGACTGAGCGGTCAGCACGCACACTGGTCGTGCTCTCTCTCTCTCTCTCTCTCTCTCTCTCTCTCTCTCTCTCTCTCAGAGGTCCCCATATCATCCCTTTGTTTTTTCTCATTCACTTTTCAGCTTTTCAGCCATTACTCTCTGTCTCTCTCTCTCTGTCTCTCTCTCTGTCTCTCTCTCTCTCTCTCTCTCTCTCTCTCTCTCTCTCTCTCTCTCTAATCGCCCCTCTGTTTTTTCTCATTCACTGTTTAGTCTTGCAGCCAATACATTTTGCTGATGCGCGCTGTCCTGATCACCATGCCTGGCTTTCTGTTTCTTGGTGTTGTGCGTGTTCTGTTGATACGCTCACATCATCTTGCTGGTCACATTTCACTGCGTTTCTTCCTACCAGTGCCCACAAACATGTCATCTTTGCTGTTCTATGATGTCACGTGCAGTAGGCCGAAGGGAGAAGATAACTGATCATTCAGAAGATTCCTTAAGCGAATAGACAGTCCGCTTTCATGGAGATGACAAACGAAGATCTTACCAGCGATACTCGGCAGAAACATTTCTGTCTCCATCTTGTTGTTGAGAGAAACGTCTATGCGTTTTTCATGAAGCCATATTTTGATTTGGTCATTTCTTTTTACCTGGTGATAGCGTACGTATTCCAACAGAATGCATGTAGGATATATGAAGATTATGAAGGAGTTTTCATCGAAGACATGAAAAACTCACAGGGATTTCAACAGAGAAAATTGACTGTATTTGGGGTCTTAGAAATTTTTTTTTTCATCAGCCAGAACAACGACTAATATTTGTTAAATGTTTTTGTCCTGATTCATTATCCAACGTTAGCAAACAGTTGGTGGCTCAGTGGTATTCAGAAAGCCATCAATGATCTTGTTTTGTCAATATTAAAGTAATGTGTAGAATAATCCTACATAACGTGCAGTTGATCGGGACGATCTCATCATTTTCAGATTGCACTGGAACTATTCAACATTTCGCTGGGGAAAATGCTTCTTTTAGCTGTTTCTTCTTCTTCTTCTTTTTAAAATATTGCCAGCATTTGCAGCTGACCACATGCATCGTGGGAAGTGAAGCCAAAATGTTGTTGCACCAGCTGTCCTACTTCTTCAGTTTGAAACACTGTTTGTACAGGTGATTGTTCTCGATGATTTTGTAACATGGTTTATTGTAATTGCTGGAGCCAAAAATTCATGCAAGTTGAGCAAAATTTTCGTCTTTCTTTGGCTTTTATTCGATAGTTTTGATCTTGGTTAGACTTGTTGCGGGATTTGCTTTTCATAGCAGTTTTAGTGTTTTATCCCAATAATTAGAGGTACGTTTCTTTCATGTAGGCGTCATATTATGGAGATCAAGCTTCCTTTGCATTGTTATTCTCAGCACTAAACGCTCTGGTTCAACCTGCATCGTCTGTAATCCGTGTTGTAGCTGCCGATGCTGAATTTGCAAGTCCGATAATCACTGTCCTCAAAACTGAGTGTGACAAATGCCAAGCGGTGACTTTCCATTCGCATGAATACGACAGCGGTGGTTTGATAACCTGGTTATCTGCAACAGAGATGAATAATGGGGCGTTCTGGGAAACCTGGAAGCCTGGGGTTTATTTGTGGGTTTTGAGGAATTATGTTTCACACACACACACACACACACACACACACACACACACACACACACACAATGCAGGCGCTGACCCGAAAGCTGGGTGTGTTCCATCTTGATTGACTTACTTTGCCTTCCTGTGCCACCGCTCTCCTCAGACTTCATCAACAGATGGATAGTCGCTTTCGATCATCTCGGTGAGTGATTTTACGATCCTGTAGAGAGCCAGCTTTGTGGTTTTTTTGTTGTTTGTTTTTTTTGAATAGACTCAAACTTCCTGATGACCGCCCGGTAGAAATGGACCACTATGTCCTTGTTGACACCAATTTTTTGTTTAAAACGGCCAAGATACAACGGCGCTGCTATGCGTTCTTGGAAAGATTTTTTCCCCTTCGTATTCTCTCATTTTAAATTGTAAGAAATGGTCAGTCTGTGAAATTCAAACACTTTCGACGTTCATTTGTTTGTCTTTGAGGATTAGAGGCGGAAAAGCAGTCTCGGTGGGAATTCTACATTTCTTTGTTTTCAATGCACTGGGTCCCAAGTTGTACTTGTCATACAAGCCGTCCAGCTGACATCATTTCTATTTTTAGAATTTGTATTTCATGACCGGCTCTTCTGAAGTGGTATTATCAGCAAAATGTAACCATTGCTTCAGATATTCATGGTGAGTTACTCTGTTGATAGTTGTTTAGAATTTACAATTGTTTCCGTAATTGTCACCCCTCATTGTGACGAGAGGGCGCTGCGAGATAACTGAACATGGCATGAGACTCTGGCGTCTGGAATAAATGGTGCTGTGAATGAGAGCTGTTAAGAACACAATAGTCGGTGAACATGGAATATAATGCTGGGAACAGCACATATCCTTGTGAGGCACCAATGTGAAGCGTACAAGCGGAAGAGAAGAAAAAAAAGATTTCCAGCTTGCATGATCTCAAAGTCAAAGATTCATGTGCAAACTGAGTCAAGAATCAAGAGCTGTTTCAATGGAAGTACAATTTAGAAAGAACAACTGTATTAAATGCGGGGTTGTAATCAATAGACAAGATTTTAAGACACGCGTTAGGATTTTCAAGGCGTTCTGAGCATGATAAAGACCCATACTGATTACATGTCCGTCAGATCTGTAAGCAAATCGAAAGGGACAGAAAAAGGGAGTATATATGTATTAGGGACCTGCAAAAGAAGGGGCGCTCAAATGTTTGCATGACGGCTGATGGTTAAACTCCAAGACAGTGACCCTTTAGACAATCAGCTTGCGTTTCCTTTGTACAGTGATGATAGTAGTTGGTTTTAAAGCGGGGTGGGGAAAAAGAAAAAGAAACACCCGAAGGTGTTGGGGAGGACCCAGAGAAGCACTGCCTTCACCTGCCTTTTGAGCAGTCCTGTACCACCCTTGGAGGCCTGCGCTGTGTTGACGATGGAGAAGGGAGATAAATAGATAGACACAACCAGGCAGAGAGATAGACAGACAGACAGGAAATAGACAGGCAGAAATAGATACAGGCAGATAGATAGATACACACACACACACACACACACACACACACACACACACACACACACACACACACACACACACACACACACACACACACACATAGGTGGTGAAGACACATGTTCTTTGTTAGCATTACTCTATCGGTGAGAGACACACGTCTTTCATGAACAGAGCAGTGGTAGTGATGACACATGTCGTACATTAACAGTACACTAGAGGTGATGACACATGTCATTCATTAACAGTACACTAGTGGTGATGACACATGTCGCTCATTAACAGTACACTAGTGGTGATGACACATGTTCTTTAACAGTACACTAGTGGTGATGACACATGTTCTTAACAGTACACTAGTGGTGATGACACATGTTCTTTAACAGTACACTAGAGGTGATGACACATGTCGTTCATTACCAGTACACTAGTGGTGATGACACATGTCGCTCATTAACAGTACACTAGTGGTGATGACACATGTCGTTCATTAACAGTACACTAGTGGTGATGACACATGTTCATTAACAGTACACTAGTGGTGATGACAATGTCGTTTATTAACAGTACACTAGTGGTGATGACACATGTCGTTCATTAACAGTACACTAGTGGTGATGACACATGTCGTTCATTAACAGTACAATTCACTAGTGGTGATGACACACTTGTCGTTCATTAACAGTACACTAGTGGTGATGACACATGCTCATTAACAGTACACTACACTAGTGGTGATGACACATGTCGTTCATTAAGAGCACACTAGTGGTGATGACACATGTCGTTGATAACCAGTACGCTAGTGGTGATGACACATGTTTTATTATGTTCTTTAACAGTAACAGTAGAGGTGATGACACATGTCGTCCATTAACAGTCACTAGTGGTGATGACACATGTTCATTAACAGTACACTAGTGGTGATGACCACATGTCGTTCATTAAGAGTACACTAGTGGCGATGACACATGTTCATTAACAGTACACTAGAGGTGATGACACATGTCGTTTATCAACAGTACACTAGTCGTGATGACACATGTCGTCCATTACCACTACACTATTCGTGATGACACATGTCGTTTATCAACAGTACACTAGTGGTGATGACACATGTCGTCATTACCAGTACACTAGTGGTGATGACACATGTCGTCTTTAACAGTACACTAGTGGTGATGACACATGTTCTTTAATAGTACGCTAGTGGTGATGACACATGTCGTTCATTAACAGTACACTAGTGGTGATGACACATGTCGTTCATTAACAGTACACTAGAGGTGATGACACATGTTCATTAACAGTACACTAGTGGTGATGACACATGTTCTTTAACAGTACACTAGAAGTGATGACACATGTCGTTTATTAACAATACACAAGAGGTGATGACACACGTCTATGAACAGTACAGTAGTGGTGATGACATACGTCTGTCAAGACGGCAATGATAAAGACACGTGTTCTTCAGTGACAGTGCATCAGTAGTGATGACACACGTCCTCTTTGGTCAGCCATCAATTTGGGGGGGAGCGGGGGGGGGGGGGGGGGGGGGGGGGAGGGAGGGGGGGGGAGGGGGGGCGCTGAATTTTGGCAGCGCAGGCACACAGACCACAGATCAATTATGGATGAGTTTCACCTCTTGCTTGGCTGTGTTATATTGCCACAGAAAACCAGCATGGCAGCGTTGTCTCTCTCTCTCTCTCTCTCTCTCTCTCTCTCTCTCTCTCTCTCTCTCTCTCTCTCTCTCTCTTCTCTCTCTCTCTCGCCGTATGACAGAAAAGAAAAGATGAGAGAACCAAATCACTTTCATGTCTGAACTAAAAAGCAGGGCAAATAAAACGCACCAGAAATAATCAATTTTTCTCAGATGGAGGTATTAAATATTTATCAGCAAGCGTAATCCCTCGTCTTTGCCCCCCGCTTTTTTCTTTCTTTTATTCTTTTTGCTTTTTCCTTTTCTTTCTCAATACGAGATAGTTGCTTCAGAAGAAGACTCAATGTATGCGCAAGTTGAAATACACACGAACGAAGTTAATCAGGAATAATTAATAAGATAGTGTATTAAACGTAACACGAACAAAGGCTTAGAAAGAAAGAAATCCACGAAATATCAAATCAGTAAATAGGCAACCGTTCCAAATAATTTCGATGAACGACTAACATAAAGTTTCATGCCAAAATAGCTCGCAACCGCTGAGATCCCCAGATCAGGGGGTTTCCCAGGGAGAAACACCGCCCTCACTGGCAGGAGTAGAACTCAGTTCCCCAGGGAAGAAAACACTGCCCTCACTGGCTGAAGTAGAACTCAGTTCCCCATTATAAGAAGATAAGAACATCTTGAACACAGCGAAGAGAAAGGAAAAAAAAATGCCAATGAAATTTAAGACCAAAAATTTGCCTTTAAATCAAAAAAAGAGACAGACACTTTGCACGGGTTGCTTATGAGGGCCAACAGCAAATAGTCAGAAGAACGAGACGAGACATTCAAAGCGGCCAAACGGCATAAAGGGTTAAGAGGCAGATGGCAGCATTACGAGGCAATAGGTGAAGCGCCCGTTATTTCTTCATAATATGCAAAATGCAGACAGTGTTTTCCTGGCTCGGCCAATCTCAGAGACGGTCCACCACAATGTGTGCACCCCGTGTGTCAGTAGAACATGCCAAGGAAGACCTGCCCTGAGAGACCCACTTCACGGTCTGTAAACAGTTGGGACTGACTCAACAGAGTTCCAATGTGATTGTATTTATAGGAGTGTGAAAGACTGGTCCTATGTGACTTAAAACATGCTGCAGCTATTGTGTTATCAAATATATCAGTCTGTCATGTTTGTTTTGTGTTTGGGGCTAAAAATATTCCGAGACACAAAAAGACGGCTTGGAATTCTAATTGAACTGAATTTTCTGGTCAGCAGGTAACCGAAGACCCCATGATGAAAACACATGTTACGTTCGCACACCCATCCTGCCATGCTGACGTCACTATTTCTGATTAGGTGTGGGGCCTTAATATGCGCACCACTGTAGGCAGACTGTGTTGTCTGTCCTTACCATGCATGCTCTGTCCTGTCCTCTGTAGACAGAATCATAGACTGTGTTGTCTGTCCTTACCATGCATGCTCTGTCCTGTCCTCTGTAGACAGAATCATAGACTGTGTTGTCTGTCCTTACCATGCATGCTCTGTCCTGTCCTCTGTAGACAGAATCATAGACTGTGTTGTCTGTCCTTACCATGCATGCTCTGTCCTGTTCTCTGTAGACAGAATCATAGACTGTCAGAATCATGTCGCCTCTCTTTCAAGGTAGAGTTCTTCCATAAAAACAGTATGAAAAGGTATATATTTATTGAGGGAAAACTTGCAACTATTCCTCCAATTATCTGAGCTAAATCTCTGATTCTCTGCTCCTGTTTTCAGTAGTTCTGAGCGGCTTTATGCTATATGTGTTGTGCTCTATGTGAGGGTGACTATCAGTAACAGCAATAAATGATCCCCTCCCGCTGCACAGGATTTGCACAGAAGCCTCTAACACTGATTCTGATGGGTAGATAATGAAGCCCTGCTTCCAGACCCCAGCCTGTGTCCGTTGACCATTGATGATGCACTATTCCAGAGAACACCCACAAAGCAAAGAGAGCATGTAGACGATACGCGAGAACGGCAGACAGTGGGTTTCAACACTTCCGTTCATTAATGGATGCAAGTGACAAACTATTTTGGAAGAACATTAAATTCACATGTTTAATCCTTCTTCTGAAATCCTAACAATTTTCAGTGCTCAAAACCAATGGCAAAAAGAAATGTATGCATCTTAAAGATCAGTAGAAAGCCAAAAAGCAATATTTGTCAACTAAACTTCGGTATATTCATCTTGATGGTAAGTGACGGTAAGTTGCACATTCATTTAATCCTTTTCTATTTAAGATATCCTTTGAGAGCCGTTTTTTTTTTTTCTTTCTTTCCCAGCAAGCACACGACGAAAACAAACATTGCTGTTTTTTTGAAAGAGGGGTACTGAACGTACTGAAAGGTGGACGTATGAAAATGAGGCTGTTGCCGTAGTTAATGCTTATCAGTACCTTGGAATGTACTGTTCAAGCGACTCAGTTTTCGTTTAACATACCAAGATATAATTAATAGGCAAAAAAGCAGTTATGGTAATCCTTCATATGCTTTACAAATTGGAAATGCAGTTCTTTTGGTTTGTTTACAAAATTGTTTGACTCTCAGGTGCAACCAATAGCGCAATATGGTGCTGAAATTTGGGCGTTTGACAGTTGTATTGAAATTGAAAATGTACATTCATTTGCCATAATACGTTTTCTGAACGTGGACACAAGAACTCCAAATGATTTTGTATTTGGTGAGATGGGAAGATTTCCTATGTGTGTTTAGCTCTTATATAAGATTATTGAATACTGGCTTAATTTAATGCGGATGGACGAAAGTAGGTTACCTCTGAAAGCTTACAAAGTATGGTATAATTCAGACAGAAGTGGCAAGAAGACATGGGTAACAACACTTAGTCTGTGCTTGAATTCATATGGGTTTACTTTTGTTTGGGATAATCAAGTCGTTCAATGTATTTCAAGTTTAATAAAACCCTTTAGGCAAAAGTTATAGCTTTCAGGTGGTAGGATTGGCACGGTCAAATGTACACCAGTGATAGATTTGCTGAATATCGACAATTCAAAACTTCGTGCGTTGTTGAACCGTATATTGGAATCGATATCAACAAATATGTAAAAAGTGCTTTGATTAAGTTTAGATTTGGTATTTCTGATGTTGCTTGTCATCGTTTTAGATGTAGATTTGAACACGAACGAGAAGATTTATGTCGATTATGCAGTAGATCTAAAGAGGATGAAATTCCTTTCTTATTTTGTTGTCCTGTTCTTCCCGATCTTAGAGAGAAACCAGGTAAACCTAACTGTGTTAATAATCTATGTAACTTTCAGTTCAATCTGCTCTTGTCGTCAAGAAACAGCACACCTTTGAAACTGGCAACGTTTACCTATGAAGCTTTCAAAATATTACGTACAGCAACATCTTAGCATGTTACAGCTATAACGTGTTTCATTGTTAATTCGTCTTATGCACATAAGTAAGAAACTTGATATAACTGTCAGAGTAGGCTGAGTTCTTATCATATTTATTTTATTCTTTTGTCATATGTGTTACCCCCTTCAGCTAGGGGCTTTGGTCTATATTGAATGAATTATTTGTATTCGCATTCGTATCTCTCTCTCTCTCTCTCTCTCTCTCTCTCTCTCTCTCTCTCTCTCTCTCTCTCCTCTCTCTCTCTCACACACACACACACACACACACACACACACACACACACACACACACACACACACAGGGGGGGGAGAGAGAGAGATCACGCTCCATGTTTGTTTCACAGTTCATTTCTGATGGCTGTTACAAAGCCAGTGCTGCCTGCGGCATGACAGGGAATCACGATACGTCAGTGTAAGAGCATACTCATGCGCGTGTGCCCGAGCAGGCGCATGCGCGAGAGAGAGAGACACACACACACACACACACACACACACACACACAGCACACACACACAGATGAGGAGAGAGAGAGAGAGAGAGAGAGAGGCGCACATGCAGCACGTATACAGATAATGGGTCATCTGTACAGGAATCGAGAATATCACCACTTTTGTGTTTTCCATCATAAGCGGGGCAATTTAAAAGTAGATGGACCTCATCCTCTATTCCATTTCCACATGATAGGCACAGGTTGTTTGCATATTTCTTCATTTTGAAACCAATGTTTGAACTTTTTTTTAGGTCACTTACTCTTAGTCTGAATCTGCTATGAACCCTCTGCCAACTATCCAATGCAAATGATAAACATTTTTTTCTGCTCGGAAACATTTTTGAAAGAATAAATCACCTATATTTATCATTACCTTACAATTCCGGATGCCAGTGCTATTTATAGCAAGAGATAAGTCTGTATTTGAATCCACTGATAAAACCATACTCACAACCAGCACCTTGGCTAAGCCACACAATACCAAATCCATTCTCGCATAAGATTTTCTTAACATTTGATGTCCAGTTTAAGTGAGCAGATTCGTGTTGTATAGTGGGTATTTCGTAGGACTGTCCTCATATTTTTTTGACATTGGTAGAGTTACAACCAATATCCATACACTTTACAGACATTCAAATATATTCTGCTTCAGTAAGTACTGCATTTTGATCCAGAAATTCCAAAGGGAAAATATATACACGTATATGTACATTTGTCTAAGGGAGAGAGAGACAGACAGAGACAGAGAGAGAGAGAGAGAGAGAGAGAGAGCGTTTGTGTGGTAACAGTGTGTGTGTGTGTGTGTGTGTGTGTGTGTGTGTGTGTGTGTGTGTGTGTGTGTGTGTGTGTGTGTACATATGTATGTATGTATGTTATCCTGAATAAAAATGTGTGTGTGTACGTGACAGACAGACAGACAGACAGACAGACAGGCAGACAGACAGACAAACCAGCAGACTTGACAAACAGAGAATAGTGTCAGTGACAAAGCTCTATGCCCGGTGCTGGCAGAGTGTGTGTTTTTCACGTGCCTTTCCCAGGGGAGGGTGCAGCGGACGACAGCGTAATGACGCGGCCGGTCAGACAGAGGGTAGGGGGACAGTGGTCATCAAGTATTCATGAACCTGTCCTCTCCAGCGGCCACTCAAAACGCAAGTGGGCCCACCATTGCACTGCAGGGAAACAATGTCATATACACAGGCACGCAATTCTCTGTATCCCGCATTCATTTCCTCGCTTCTGTGTGTGTGTGTGTGTGTGTGTGTGTGTGTGTGTGTGTGTGTGTGTGTGTGTGTGTGTGTGTGTGTGTGTGTGTGTGTGTGTGTGTGTGTGTGTGTGTGTGTGTGTGTGGCTGTCTCTCTCTCTCTCTGTCTCTCTCTCTCTCTCTCTCTCTCTCTCTCTCTCTCTCTCTCTCTCTCTCTCTCTCTCTCTCTCTCTCTCTCCGCCCTCTCATTTTGTCAGCACACGGTGCTCATACTTATACTGGACTCTCTCTCCCCTGTGCGTGGTGTGTGTGTGTGTGTGTGTGTGTGTGTGTGTGTGTGTGTGTGTGTGTTTGTCAGTACAACACTATGTTAATCTGACAGTAAATGGTTTCAGTCAGTGTGTGTGTGTGTGTGTGTGTGTGTGTGTGTGTGTGTGTGTGTGTGTGTGTGTGTGTGTGTGTGTATTTAAATGCATACATCGCAGAGACAGAGAAAAAAATCCAGAAGGTAGCGTGAGGATTTGCCATAGCAAAAATGACTTTATGTAGATTCATATTTTGCTGTATTATTACCCATGGGAAGGCAAACGAGGAAATCGCCTTTTCAAAGGAAAAAAACAGTATAGCCTTCGGAACGAAGGAATCATCTATGATAAAGAAAAGATCTGAAAAAAAACCCCTGTCTAGATCGTGCTATGTCTCGTCATGGCGATGGGACTGTAGCCCCTGAGACTTGAATCGTTTCCATTGTTCCATAGCCAAGGACTGTGGACCCCCCATGCAGTCAGAGGTCCCAGGGAACCGTGGACCCCCTATGCAGTCAGAGAGGTCCCCAGGGAACCATGGACACCCTATGCAGTCAGAGGTCCCGAGGAAACCGTGGACCCCCCATGCAGTCAGAGGTCCCCAGGGAACCATGGACCCACTATGCAGTCAGAGGTCCCGAGGGAACCATGGACACCCTATGCAGTCAGAGGTCCCGAGGGAACTGTGGACCCCCCATGCAGTCAGAGGTCCCCAGGGAACCATGGACCCCCCCATGGACCCCTATGCAGTCAGAGGTCCCCAGGGAACCATGGACACCCTATGCAGTCAGAGGTCCCGAGGGAACTGTGGACCCCCCATGCAGTCAGAGGTCCCCAGGGAACCATGGACACCCTATGCAGTCAGAGGTCCCCAGGGAACCATGGACACCATATGCAGTCAGAGGTCCCGAGGGAACCATGGACACCCTATGCTGTCAGAGGTCCCGAGGGAACCATGGACACCCTATGCAGTCAGAGGTCCCGAGGGAACCATGGACACCCTATGCAGTCAGAGGTCCCGAGGGAACCATGGACACCCTATGCAGTCAGAGGTCCCGAGGGAACCATGGACACCCTATGCAGTCAGAGGTCCCCAGGCAGCCGTGGACCCCCCATGCAGTCAGAGGTCCCGAGGGGTCCCGAGGGAACCGTGGACCCCCCCATTCAGTCAGAGGTCCCGAGGATGTGCAGTGGCAGCCAGCAGAGGCAGCCTGACCTGACTGAGCGGTCAGCTCGCACACTGATCGTGCTGGTCAACTGCAACAAGACGTCGGAGAGAAGCTGATGAGAAAGAAAACTGGGAAACAGCAGAGAAGGCAAAACAGTATTCTGCACAGGTTTCTAACTTCCCTAGATGCCGACTCATCCATGAAGGAGTGAAAAAGTGGTAGAGAGAGAAAACACTGTAAAAAAAAAACAAACAAACAAAAAAACAAGCAATGAGAGGCAAGCAGAACGCCTTTCACTGCAGAAAGGAAAGAGTATCATGCCACAGCTTCTGACTTCCCCAGAGGCGACTCCGTCATGAAGAGTGTGACAATGGCGTAGTGTTGAGACTTTTGTTTTCACTTCATTTGCAAAGCACAATGAGGGAAAGGGAAGAGAGGGGCGTTGTGTTTTTGCGATGAAAAGCAAGGAGTTTCCAGAACTGCTGTATTCCCCCACTCCATCCCTACACCCTGACCTCCCCTCACCCCACCCCCCACCTCATTCCCAGCTCTCTCTGTCTCTCTCTGTCTCTGTCGCTCTCTCTCTCTCTCTCTCTCTCTCTCTCTCTCTCTCTCTCTCTCTCTCTCTCTCTCTCTCTCTCTCTCTCTCTCGTCGTTTTGTTTCCTCTTTCGCTGTACAGTCTTTCAGCCAGTGCATGTTGTTGATTGCGCTGTACAGTTCTCCATTCCTCCCTTTCTGTGTCTTAGTTTTTGTTGATTTTCTGTTGATATGCTTCTATCTTGCTGGTGATTCTTAACTTCACTTTGTTGTGCTAGCGCCTAAACATGTCATCTCTGCTGGTTCTCTGCAGTTTTCATGCAGCGGTCGAAGGTCGAAGATATATGATATTTCAGGAGATTCTTTGAACCAGAATGCAGTCCGCATTTATGGACATGATTAGTGAAGATCTTGCCAGTAATACCCAGCAGAATTATGTCAAAACAAATCTTACAATTATTTCTGACTCCGTCGGTTTTGCTGAGAGAAATGTCTTAACCCTTTTTTTTTCTTTTTTTTTTTGTGAAGCCATATTTTAAAGGGGCCATTTTCCTTTTTCTTCAAAAGCAAAGGTACGTAGTGAATGTATTGCAACAGAATGCATTTTAGGCATCTGAAGATGCCGAAGATTATAAAGGCTTTTTCATCAAAGACACGTAAAATCACAGAGATTTCAATGGAGAACGTTTATTTATGGCATTTGGGGATTTATGGATTTTTTTTCAGCGGCCGGAACGACTACCACTTGTTTTGCTCTTAGATCGTGATTTCCCTATCAAGTGCTGACATACAACAGCTGGTCGCTTGGTGGCATTGACAACACCATCAGTGACCCTGGACAATCTCCTTATTTTCACACTGCACAGGAGCTATTTAACATTTCGCCAGACAAATGTTTCTTGTTGGTGGTGCTTGCGTTCTTTCAGTATTGCCAGCCTTTGCAGCAGTCTGAAAGCATTATAGGAATTAAAGCCAGAATGTCGTTGCATCAGCTGTCCTGTTCATAGTTTGAAAGGTATTTTTTGTTTGTTTGTTTGTGTTGTTTGCTGATTGTCTTTAATGATTGTGTAATTTTCAAGAAGGTTCGCTTAATGTTTCGGATAAGATATTCACGGAAATCTTAAGTTATCGAGAAATGATAGTTTCTGGGTTCTCCTTCAATAGTATTTTTAGTGTGTTTTTTTTTTTCTCATGATTAGAGGTGTGTGTGTGTGTGTGTGTGTGTGTGTGTGTGTGTGTGTGTGTGTGTGTGTGTGTGTGTGTGTGTGTGTTCAAAACATTCATATCGGAGTCATAATAAGGAAATCGAGCATCTCATGTATCGTTATTCAATGCTCTAAACTTTCTGCTTAAAACTGTATCGTCTGTGACATGTTTTAGCTGCCGATGCTGAATTTGCAAGTCCGACAATCACTGTCCTCAAAAATGAGTGTGACAAATGCCAAGCGGTGACTTTCCATTCGCGTGAATATGACAGCGGTGGTTTGATAACCTGGTTATCTGCAACAGAGATGAATAATGGGGCATTCTTGGGATCCAGGAGACATGACAGTTATCTGAAGGTTTTGAGGCATTCTGTTTCTCTCTCTCTCTCTCTCTCTCTCTCTCTCTCTCACACACACACACACACACACACACACACACACACACACACACACACACACACACACACACACACACACAGGGAGAGAGGCGCGTCCCAGTGTGTATACTTTGTCTGTCTGTCTGTCTGTCTACTTGTCTCTCTCTGTCTGTCTGTCTGTCGGTCGGTCGGTCGGCCAGTCAGTCATTCAGTCAATATGTTTCTGTTTCTCGTTGTCTCCCGTGAGGGTCCAGTATGAGTGATCCTTTTCTCTCTCTCTGTTTTTATTAAAAGCTTTGGCCTCCGGGGAAATAGAGCAGAAAGCAGAGAAGAGGAAAGGGGAGAAAAGGCCGGGAAGAAGGGTGGGGAGGAGGAGGAGAGGTTCCAGCCTGGATCAACATGCACGAAACACGTACAAAAGTCCCTGCACTGCAGAAACACATCAATCCAAAGAATAATAGTAACACCCAAAGTGACAGGGCAACCAAAGCCTCCCCCAACTCCATCCAGTTTGCTCCTCGTGTCATGATGACCCACGTTTTGTGACATCAGTTAGTCTTGGCACATACATCCAGTAAGACACACACAATTTGGGAGTTTGAGAAGTTAGTACTCTCTCTCTCTCTCTACTCTCTCTCTCTCTCTCTCTCTCTCTCTCTCTCTCTCTCTCTCTCTCTCTCTCTCTCTGTCTCTGTATGCATATGGTGTGTGTGTGTGTGTGTGTGTGTGTGTGTGTGTGTGTGTGTGTGTGTGTGTGTGTGTGTGTGTGTTTGTATTTGTGAGAGTGTGCATGTTTTTGAGCGTGTATGTGTGTATGTGTGTGAACGCGCGCTTGCGTGCGTGCGTGCGTGCGCGTGTGTGTATATGTGTGTGTATGCGTGCGTGCACGCGCGTGTGTGTGTGTCTATGTATGTGTGTATGCATGTGCGTGTGCTGTGTGTGTGTGTGTGCGTGTGTGTGTGTGCGTGTGTATGTGTGTGCGTGTGTGTGTGTGTGTGTGTGTGTGTGTGTGTGTGTGTGTGTGTGTGTGTGTGTGTGTGTGTATGCTCTAGTCGAGACACATCATTCATAGGCTGTCACTATTATCGTCTCTGATCTTTCTGAGGGTGGACTGCCGTCCATTTTTCAGTACTGGCAAACAACGGCTAAGTCATGACACCACATTTCTGACAGTCTGTGCCATCTCTCTCTCTCTCTCTCTCTCTCTCTCTCTCTCTCTCTCTCTCTCTCTCTCTCTCTCTCTCTCTCTCTCTCTTCGACATTCATTTCGGCATTCCCACCAGACAGCTACACCCAGACTCGTCTGACCCAGGAAAGCAGCTGCAGTTGACAGGGAGCGATCACTGTGAGGTCGTCCTAAGGCACTCGCCACAGCTCCCGCTCAGTCACTTTGGGGTGTCTTCAGCTGCCCCTGGTCTGATCCAGGAGACTAAGTCATGACTCGGCAAAAAAAAAAAAAAAAGCATAGAGAAAGGTACCTTTTCTTCCCCTGGGAAGACGTATAAGGGCTGCCAGAAGCAACACTGCTTAAGATTCACTCTATGATATCCTCCTAGACATTGAAAAAGAGTTTCTGGAGACAAATTCTTACCATTATACCTTTGAACAGTGTTATGTGATTTGGCTTAATTAGAAGTTTATTCGAAATTAGAAAAGTGCACACTTTCCCATCGGAAGAACAACAATAAGATTACAGTTCTATTGTGCTCTAAAACACACACACACACACACACACACACACACACACGCGCGCGCGCGCGCGCGCGCGCGCGCGCGCGCGCGCGTGTGTACAGAGAGACAGAGAGAGAGAAAGAGAGAGAGAGAGAGAGAGAGAGAGAGAGAGAGAGAGAGAGAGAGAGAGAGATTAATCTTTAGTCCTTGGAAATATGGGGCTTTTTTCGAGAATCAATTCATGGAAAAAGTACACACACTAGCAATAAAGCGTTTCTTGAATATCCCTATACATGGTTCTAACAAAAATGGTATATGGAGAAACTGGCAGGTACCCTCTGCAGATACGCGCAAAAATTAAATGTATCAGGTATTGGCTCCGTCTTGTTAAACTCCCATCATCCAGGATTAGTGGGCAGGCATATACAATGTTATTAAATCAACACGAAAGTGAAGACAAAATTGGGTTTCTCAAAGTAAAGAAATTTCTATTCGAAAATGGTTTTGGTTTTTGTTTGGAACAACCAGGGCGTCGAGGACGACAAACGTTTTACTTTGGAGTTTAAAGAGCGTCTGATCTCATCCTATCAGCAAGTTTGGCATTCCGAGATGGAAAATAACGAAAAGTATACATGGTTTTTACAGTTTAATAGTGATTTGCAGCCTGAAAAATATACTACTAACAATTACACGAAAATGGCACAGGGATTCAATGGCACGATTCCGTACCAGGACACTTGGTCTTGACGCAAGTCAACATTGGTATATAACGGAAACCCGAACTGCTATTAGGTGTCCGGTATGCAAAGAAAATGATAGAGAGGATGAATTCCACTTTTTTTCTTTTGTTGTAAAGAATATAAAGACATACGAGAGAAATGTGATGTTTTTAGAACACCGTTTTGCAAGGAGGCGTAACTTGGTCGCTTTTTGCTACAAACAGATAAAACAGAATATATAAGGTCCATGGCAATGTTTATTGCCGAAGCAGTTAGTAGGCGCAAGAAAAAAAAATTGACATTGCAGCCTAAAACAAAACAAAAATTAAACAGGAAGTACAAAAAAGTAAAATAATGTATGGCTGTTTTTTTTTTTCAGCGATTATATCTTCCCAGTTGGTTTGGAGGCCTGTGGTCGCCCTTGATGTTGCTTAGGGCCAGGAGCCTTTCGTTCAGTTATTGGATTGTTTCGTTTTGGAGCCTTTTTTGCTTTTTTCCTTTTTCTTCTTAATGGTGGTTTCATAGAAGAATGTATACCCCCATGTCAAATAGCATGTTACTTGCTGATGACATTAAACAGTATTCATTGTCATCCAGTTTATTGTAATTTAGTCCCTTGCGGATTCATTCCAAGAACTGGCCCTCAGCACTTGTGTCTTAAGAGGTTATCTTTTTATATTTTCTACTTTTCACAAGAAAATGTAGCTTGTTTTGCTCTTTCATGATTTTCTTGTGCTTCTTAGGTGGCATCTTTGGTTGCTTTTTTTGAAAACTCAACAAACATACTACAGTATTGCACACCAGCCTTTTTCTGGGATAATATTTTTCTTAAAACCCGAAAGGCAGAGAAGTCGAGTTATCACTTTTTCGCGGTCAGTGAGGAGGAACAATTAGGTTTCGAGTTACCGATATCTGACCAGAGGTAATACCGATGTCTGATCAGAGGTTATATGTTAGCGAGTTTTTACCGATACGCTTTGGAGTTTGGAAATTGTCTCCTCTCGGGAAACTACAAACTAGTTGAAGACTCATTTTGAGAAACATTTGTTGTTTCCCATTCACCCACTCAGGCAGATACTGTTAGTTAGGCAGTATTATCTACCACTGCAAATATGAATACTTATCTCCTATTTATTTTTTCATTTTAAGACATAAGAGCAACCTTTGTTCAGAATTGAATAATTCTGCTCTGTAACTTGCTGAAACGGTGCTCGGTTACTTATCCTTGGAATTCAATAGTTCATATGTGTATATACTCTCACATACATATACACGCACGCTCCTTTCTTAGTATCTTCAAGGTCTAAATTCGTCTTAACGAAAGTCAAATTTCATATCAGAGCTATAAATTGAACTTAAAGGGCCAGATCCTTCAGCAAGATATCACATAAGTAAGCTTCAAACAAAACAAAGTCAATAAACATTTCATTGCTATGGCAAAACCTACAGCAAACAAAAACATGGTAATTCAAATATTACTTTTTTTCTCTCTAAACTTTCGCCGAGTCATCATTTTAATGACGGAGGAATTGAATGTGCCTGTTTCCCTCCCCCATCCCACTTTAACGTGTGTGTGTAATATATCATATTGTGAAATCATGGTATTCGTGTACTGTACTGAGTGCCCACTGGGAATAAAGGACAGATGGAAAAAAAAAATTTTCTGTCTTCACTGTTACCCTTGGAAACAAAGATTATCATTTAACTTATCAGTCTCAACAGAGATTATCAATCAATCAATCTTATGACTTTTTTTGTATATATGTTTCACCTTCGTTGTTTATAACGTATAAAACTGAGTGCACGACAGAATCTGATGTATTTCACTTTTTTCATGAAACTGCCGTTCATCCTCTCCTCTCTCTCTCTCTCTCTGGTGTGTGTGTGTGTGTGTGTGTGTGTGTGTGTGTGTGTGTGTGTGTGACAGACAGGCAAGCAGATAGATAGTTAGAACAAAACAGAACAGAGTGGAATTTTACTCATTAAGGCCAATGTCTCATTTGAAGAGCTGTGAACAACAAGGATAAACATAATGAGTCAAATGTGGTGTCAGTCCATCTTGAAACTAGTTCAAAAGCAAGACTGAAAACGTTTTACCAAGTTAAAAGCAATATGCAAAGAACAAGGACAATGAGCAAAATTATATCGGTTTGTATACAAAATCATGTATTAAAACGTATTCAAGCAACAAGTATTTTGGTAATTCAAGATTGAGCAATTTCTCTTCACGTGTATGCTTTATGAGAGAGAGAGAGAGAGAGAGAGAGAGAGAGAGAGAGAGAGAGAGAGAGAGAGAGAGAGAGAGAGAGCACTGTGCAGTAGTGTCTAATGTCCAAGCCATACGTCTCTTTAGCAGAGAACTGTTCGGTTCCCAACACGCACTGTCTGTCTGAAACACACCACACATCCCACATCCACGCGCACTGCCTGCTCTCTCTCTCTCACCAGTTGGCACAAACTCTAATATGAACGAGGGTGCCAAACATCAGCCTGGCCCTTGGCGCCACAACTGGCCTCCGTCCGCGGCTGTGTGCCAGTTCTGTGCCGCCGGTGGCTGCTGCTCTAGTCGCTGGCCTGATGTGTTGTGAGGTTCACTGTGGAGTAGGATACAACGTGATCTTTTCCAAAGGGGTCACTGTGAAGGGGCCCATCATGGTTTGGTTTGACATGTGATCATCGTGCCAAGTTGTTCACATCGGAGGCAGATGTCATTTTTGCTGTGTGGGTGTGTGTGATAATCGTACTAAGATGTTCACACTGGAGAGAGATATAATCGTTGGTCTGGGTGTGATAGTCATACTATATTGTTCACAGAGGAAAGAGAGAGGTATAATCGTTGGTCTGGGTGTGATAGTCATACTATTGTTCACAGAGGAAAGAGAGAGGTTTAATCGTTGTTGAATCGTTGGTCTGGGTGTGACAGTCATACTATCGTTCACAGAGGAGGAAAGACAGAGGTATAATCGTTGGTCTTAATGGGAAACCATACTGCGTTGTTTACATTGTAGAGAAAGATACATAGTCATTGGTACTGGAGTGATAATCATTCTGTGTTGTTCACAATGGCAGAAATATAATCGTTAGTTTTTGTGAGATGACCACACTGAGCTATTCGCACTGGAAAGACTTGTGACAGTTGGTCTATGTATCATATTCACACTGAGTTATTCGCACTGGAAAGAGATACAATCGTTGGTCTAGGTGTGGTTATCGTTCGTAATCATTCACATTGGTGAGAAATATAAAATTCAGTCTTGGTATAATTGTCGCACCGTGTTATTGACGCTGGAGAGAACTAAGATGGTTGGTCTAGGTGTAAAAATTATTCTGAGTTGTTGACACTGGCGAAAGATACACTCTGTGCTGTATAAAGAGATGACAAAACAAAGGAAAACCCTGGACTTGTGGTACGGTGACTGATTCATTGTTCTATTGGATGCAGGAAGGAAACACTTACTGTTCCAGAATGTAGTCACCGTGGCTTAATGTTCACATACGACAGGGATTAAATCGCTGGCCGCCATACTGTCACTATGTTTTTTTAAAGTCACCTAAGGGAGCGACGCATGTTCTCTTCCAGGATATGGTCACTGTATTTTGATGCTCACCTAAAGGACAGTTACACTCACTGGTCAATAGTACGTTTATCAAGTTACGTTGGCTATATGCCTGGAAAGTTGTCACTGTTTGCTGTACTTTGCTATAGACTGTAGGTCCATTGGCTCCGGATGTTGTCACAGCTGTGTGCTATGTTATATTCTCTGTAGGTCCATCGGCGTAGGGTGTTGTCACAGCGCTGTGCTATGTTATTCTCTGTAGGTCCATCGGCGTAGTGTGTTGTCACAGCGCTGTGCTATGTTATTATCTGTAGGTCCATCGGCGTAGGGTGTTGTCACAGCGCTGTGGTATGTTATTATCTGTAGGTCCATCGGCGTAGTGTGTTGTCACACAGCGCTGTGCTATGTTATTATCTGTCGGTCAATCGGCGTAGTGTGTTGTCACAGCGCTGTGCTATGTTATTCTCTGTCGGTCCATCGGCGTAGTGTGTGTTGTCACAGCGCTGTGCTATGCTATACACTGAAGGTCCATTGGCTCAGGATGTGGTGGTAGTCTTTGAGCTATGTTGTTCGCTGCATGTGGGCAGGCTTAGCGATGCAGATAGATGCAGCGTGGGGAGCTGGTTTATTCACTGTGAGGAGGGGTGAGGCTGTTTCGCTGCGCAATAGTCACCTCGCTGTGAGCTCAGTTCTGTAAGAAATGAAGTACTGCTCTCTGGTGTGATCATTAATCGGGAGGGATGCTCCATGCCTCTGGTGTGACCATTGTTCAAAATACAGTGCTGCCCTCTGGTGTCATAATTGTAGGGAGAGATTCAGTACTGCCCTCTGGAGTGAATGTTGTAGAAATACAGTACCATCTTCTGGTGTGGTCATTGTGGTAATACAGTACTGCCTTCTGGTGTGAATGTTGTAGGGATACAGTACTGCCTTCTGGTGTGAATGTTGTAGGGATACAGTACTGCCTTCTGGTGTGAATGTTGTAGGGATACAGTACTGCCTTCTGGTGTGTCATTACTAGGGATACAGTACTGGTGTGAACGTTGTAGGGATACAGTACTGCCTTCTGGTGTGTGCCATTGTTGTAGGATACAGCACTGCCTTCTGGTGTGTCATTGTAGGGATACAGTACTGCCTTCTGGTGTGCCATTGTAGGGATACAGTACTGCCTTCTGGTGTGCCATTGTAGGGATACAGTACTGCCTTCTGGTGTGCCATTGTAGGGATACAGTACTGCCTTCTGTGTGTCCATTGTAGGGATACAGTACTGGTGTGCCATTGTAGGGATACAGTACTGCCTTCTGGTGTGCCATTGTAGGGATACAGTACTGCCTTCTGGTGTGCCATTGTAGGGATACAGTACTGCCTTCTGGTGTGAATGTTGTAGAAATACAGTACCGTCTTCTGGTGTGAATGTTGTAGAAATACAGTACTGCCTTCTGGTGTGAAAGTGTGTAGGGATACAGTACTGCCTTCTGGTGTGAATGTTGTAGGGATACAGTACTGCCTTCTGGTGTGTCATGTAGGGATACAGTACTGCCTTCTGGTGTGAATGTTGTAGGGATACAGTACTGCCTTCTGGTGTGTCATTGTAGGGATACAGTGCTGCCTTCTGGTATGAATGTTTTGTAGGATACAGTACTGCCTTCTGGTGTGTCATTGTAGGGATACAGTACTGCCTTCTGGTGTGAATGTTGTAGGGATACAGTACCGTCTTCTGGTGAGATAATGTTGAGGCATACAGTACTGCCTTCTGTGTGTCATTGTAGGGATACAGTACTGCCTTCTGGTCTGAATATTCTAGGGACACAGTACTGCCTTCTTCTGGTGTGTTGTATTGTAGGGATACAGTACTGCCTTCTGGTATGAATGTTGTAGGGATACAGTACTGCCTTCTGGTGTGAATGTTGTAGGGACACAGTACTGCCTCCTGGTATGAATGTTGTAGGGATACAGTACTGCCTTTTGGTGTGAATGTTGTAGGGATACAGTACCATCTTCTGGTGTGGTCATTGTGGTAGGGATACAGTACTGCCTTTTGGTGTGAACGTTGTAGGGATACAGTACTGCCTTCTGGTGTGAATGTTGTAGGGATACAGTACTGCCTTCTGGAGTTAATGTTGTAGGGATACAGTACTGCCTTCTGGTGTGAATATTGTAGGGATACAGTCGGCCTTCTGGTGTGTCATTGTAGGGATACCTTCTGGAGTTAATGTTGTAGGATACAGTACTGCCTTCTGGTGTGAATGTTGTAGGGATACAGTACTGCCTTCTGGAGTTAATGTTGTAGGGATACAGTACTGCCTTCTGGTGTGAATGTTTGTAGGATACAGCCCTGCCTTCTGGTGTGGTCATTGAAGGGAGGGATACAGGACTTTTCTGGTATAATATTGTAATCATTGTTGGAAGGGATATGGTGCTGCCCTTTCGTGTCATTGTAGGAAGGCATACAGGACTGTCCTCTACAGTAATCAGTGTAAAGAGGGATACAGCATTCCCCTCTGTAGTCTCATCCTCATAGAGAGGGATACAGTACTGCCCTCTGGTGTAAGAACTTGCAGGGAGGGATAGGGATACAGTACTGCTCTCTGGTGTGATTTTTGAAGGGAGAGGTACAATACTGCCCTCTGGTGTGAACATTGTAGGGAGAGGAACAGTGCTGCTCATCCTCTGCTGTGATCATTTCAGGGAGAGATACTGTACCACCCCTGTGGTGTAACAACTGTAGGAAGGCATACTATACCGCACTGTGGTGTAATGAGTGAAGAGAGGGATACTGTACCACCCAGTGGTGTAATAATTAGGGAGAGGGATACTGTACCACCCAGTGGTGTAATAATTATAGAGACGGATACTGTACCACCCTGTGGTGTAATAATTGTAGAGAGGGATACTGTACCACCCTATGGTGTATAATTGTAAAGAGGGATACTGTACCACCCTGTGGTGTAATATTTGTAGAGAGGGATACTGTACCACCCTGTGGTGTAATAATTGTAGAGAGGGATACTGTACCACCCTGTGGTGTAATAATTGTAGAGAGGGATACTGTACCACCCTGTGGTGTAATCATTGTAAAGAGGGATACTGTACCACCCTGTGGTGTGATCATGTGTAGACAGGGATACTGTACCACCCTGTGGTGTGATCATTGTAGGGAGGGATATTGTACTACTCTGTGGTGTGATCATTTTAGGGAGGGATACTGTACAACCCTGTAGTGTGATCATTTTCGGGAGGGATACTGTACCACACTGTGGTGTGATCATTGTAGACAGGGATACTGTATCACCCTGTGGTGTGATCATTGTAGGGAGGGATACTTACTACTCTGTGGTGTGATCATTTTAGGGGAGGGATACTGTAACTGTCTCTGGTGTAATGGTAAGGAGGGGCACAGCACTGCCCTCTGATGTAATTGTAGAGAGGAATACAGTGCTGCCCTCTGGTATATTAGTAGGGAGGGATATAGCGCTGCCCTCTGGTGTAATAGTAGGGAGGAATACAGTGCTGCCCTCTCTGTATATTAGGAGGGAGGGATACAGTGCTGCCCTCTGGTATATTAGTAGGGAGGGATACAGTGCTGCCCTCTGGTGTAATAGTAGGGAGGGATACAGTGCTGCCCTCTGGTGTAATAGCAGGGAGGGATACAGTGCTGCCCTCTGGTGTAATAGTAGGAGGGATACAGTGCTGCCCTCTGGTGTATATTAGAGGGAGGGATACAGTGCTGCCCTCTGGTATATTAGTAGGGAGGGATACAGTGCTGCCCTCTGGTGTAATAGTAGGGAGGGATACAGTGTGCTGCCCTCTGGTGTAATAGTAGGGAGGGATACAGTGCTGCCCTCTGGTGTAATAGCAGGGAGGGATACAGTGCTGCCCTCTGGTGTAATAGTAGGGAGGGATACAGTGCTGCCCTCTGGTGTAATAGTAGGGAGGGATACAGTGCTGCCCTCTGGTGTAATAGTAGGGAGGGATACAGTGCTGCCCTCTGGTGTAATAGTAGGGAGGGATACAGTGTTGCCCTCTGGTGTAATAGTAGGGAGGGATACAGTGCTGCCCTCTGGTATAATAGAAGGGAGGGAGACAGTATCACTCTTTGTATTTTACGTAGGAAAGAATGCAGTACTGTCCTCTGGTATAATTGAAGGGAGGGAGACAGTATCACTCTTTGGTGTACGTTTAGGGAGTGATACAGTACTGTTCTCTGGTATAATTGTAGGGAGGGAGACAGTATCACTCTTTGGTGTACTTTTAGGGAATGATATAGTACTGTCCTCTGGTATAACTGTTGGGAGGGATACAGTGCTGCCCTCTAGTGCTCATGGTATGGAGGGATACTCTCTTACTCTCAGGTATTCTCTTTTTTTTGGGGAGAGACACAGCACTGCCATCTGGCGCGAATGGAACGCTGTGCTGTTCACTGAGTGAAGGCAGCTGTCACTGATGGTGTAGACGGACATCCTGGTGGTGTGTGTTGTTCAGTGGAGGAAGGAACTGAGGGAGTGCTCGGGCTGTCGTCACTACATTGTCTCC
>JADBJO010003150.1:187500-197500 GCA_016801955.1 Conus betulinus | reverse complement strand
CAAGAGCTACTTTCCACTGTAGGCGGAGGAATGTCGAGCAGGGGGAATGTCGAGCAGGGGGAATGTCGAGCAGGGGGGGGGAATGTCGAGCAGGGGGAATATCAAACAAGGGGAATGTCAAACAGGGGGAATGTCGAGCAGGGGGAATGTCGAGCAGGGGGAATATCAAACAGGGGGAATGTCAAACAGGGGGAATGTCGAGCAGGGGGAATGTCGAGCAGGGGGAATGTCAACAGGGGGAATGTCGAGCAGGGGGAATGTCGAGCAGGGGGAATGTCTATAAAATGCTGTAACCCAGCAGCATATATTTTCCCCAAACCCAAAAGCTTTAAGTACCTTATTCATATATGACCAGTTTTATTGAATCAAACGCCTTCTCATAGTCGACTGATACTAGCAAGCCAGGTAGAGAATGTTTCTCAAGGTAAAACATTAAGTCATACATTCTTCTTAGTTGTTCTCCAATATATCGTCCAAGGATAAAACTCGTTTGATCTTCATTGATTAAATGAGGTAATACAGTTTTAATTCTATTACCAATACATGCTTTGTCTGCTTTTGGTAGGCACGTGATTTGTCCTTCTCTTTGAGACACTGGCATCTCTTTGTTTATAAACCTTCGTTTTTAAGATCTGATTACAAACTCTCCTATTTGTGTCCAAAAGAACTTATAAAAATTGACTGTCATTCCATCTGTGCTAGGGCTTTTGTCATTCTGCATGTTCTTCAGGGGCTTCTGATGCTTCTTGGAAAGTAATCAATCCTTCTAATTGTTCTGATTCATCTTTTTTTTAACTGTGGTAGATTTAGAATGTACTTGCTTATATCGATATCGATTACGTCTCTTTTCTATACAAATGTTCGTAGTATATCTGGTCATTTCTAGCATTTTGTCTGTTTCTGACAACACAGTTCCTTGATCTGTCGTTAATTTCAGCATCTGTTTGCTACCAAAATGTCTTTTTTCTTTTTCTAGATTACAAAAGTACTTGGTTATTTTTTCACCCTGTGAACCCATCTTGCTTGGGATCTAAGAATGATTCCATCTACTTTTGTTTTCGTGAATGGGCAAGCTCATCTTTTTTTCTTTGGAGATTTATAGAATTAACATGAGTGGGTCTTTCCCTTTCTAAGTTTTGTATTTCCTTTTCTAAGCAGTTTTCTGCGTTCGTTTGTTCTCTTTTCTTTTTAATACTAAATGCATTTTTTTAATCTTATTTCCATAATCAGGACTTCTAGAAATAAACTATCACTTATTGTAAATTGTATTTCTTTGTTCGGTATCTCGCTTAAATTCTGTCTGTCGTACGGTGATGCTGCATATTATCCCTTGACATTACAAATAGTTTGTTTCACCAAATCCATGTAATTGACATCCTTCAGTAGTGAGGCGTTAAATTTCCAGAATGTTCTTCTTTTCTGCTCGGTATTCAAACCTATACTTAGTTTGATTAAAGAACGGTCACTCCTGTATCCCCAAAAGGATTTTTTGCGTCTCTTGTATTACCAATAAGAGTGCCTGATATCAAAAAGAAATCTAAACTACTTTGCTGTATAGAATTGGGTCCTCTCCAGGTGTATCTTACAATTTCAGGATTTAATTCTCTCCAAATATCAACCAGTTCTAGTTTGGTTATCATATCTAAGACCGTCTGTCTGGCTTTTGCATTATTAACACATTTATAGTCATGATAGTCCAGGCTGGCATTCATCACCAGATTTCAGTCACCGCCAGTCACAATGTTGAAACTGCCAGTCTCTTTCATTTTTGTTTGAGTTTCCTCGAAGAAAGTGGGATTATCACAGTTTGGTCCATAAATATTTACAAGTGCGATTTCTGTGTATAGAGTTTTCAGTATAATATAATTTCCTCATCTATCCGCAACCACCTTCTTTATCTTAAAATCAAAATTACTATTTTACACAATAGCAACTCCCCTTCATCTCGAATTATTAGATGCAAACACACACTCATAACTCCATTCTCCTTGTATTTATTTTTCTGTACTTTTTGTAAAGTGTGTATCCTGTAGAAAATAAACTAAATACTGTTTTTTTGCCTAAGAAACTGAAAGACATCCCTTCTTTTGTGAAAGATGCCTAACCCCTGACAGTTTAAAGAGGATGTTCTTAAGTTACTCATTCTTATTACATTGTATTAATACCTGATCACTGCAACCTGCTTCTTTGAAAGAAGAATTATATCCGCGAATGCTCATATTTCTCTCGACAAGCAAAAGTACACAAATAAAGCACATTTCCAAACAAGAAAATATTCAATTGCTATACAAAAGAAAGGAAGAAATCTGTACGAAGATGAAAACAGCAATCGAAGACCACATTTGGTGAACGAAATGTGCCACAGCGTCAAAAATACATACGTAAGTTACAAAGCAACAATTTCTCGTTTGTCATGAAATTCTGCGAAGAATTAGTATACCCCTCGTTCTTATATATGCAGCGATCGAGTATGCAATGTGTTCATGTGTGGGTCTGAGTTGTTGTTCTTCAGTTTAACGTCCTTCCACTAAAAGTGATTCAGACGTGGGTATGAGTGTATCTCTGTGTGTGTGCGCGCGCGCGCATATGTGTGAGCGCGCGCGCGTGCGTATATGTGTCTGCGTGCGCACCCGTACGTGCGCATGCGTGCTTGCGCATATGCGTGCATGTATGCTTGCGCATATGTGTGTCTATGCATGTGTGCAAGTGTGTGTGCGCGCGCGTAATGGAAAAGAAAAAGACAGGCAGACAGGAGAGAGAGAGGAGAGAGAGAGAGAGAGAGAGAGAGAGAGAGAGAGAGAGAGAGAGAGAGAGAGAGAGAGAGAGCGTAACATTACTAAAGACTGAAACGCAGGAGTGCCAATGCACCATCCCCCCACCCCCTCCCTGCCCCCCCCACTCCCGCGCTACCCCCACACATCCCATCCCCACACTTCTAGAAACAATCTTGATAACTCCTAGATGGGTATCACATGCATGAACAAATCAGGCACCGTTTCTTACTCACAAAAATGTACTGTACAAATGCCAGCAACTGAAGAACACACACTCACACACACACACGCACGCACGCACGCACGCACGCGCGCGCGCGCCCGCACGCACGCACGCACGCACACGCGCACACACACACACACACACACACACACACACACACACACACACACACACACACACACACACACACACGCACGCACACAGAGGAAACCAACAGGTGGCCAATACATAAATGAAACATACATTGATACCCCAGAAATGCACACTGCACACATCAAGCGGGTAGGAGATCCTGAAACCTGAACACACATTAATGGTTGAGACATGCACATGGTAACAGAGAAATACAGTGCTGCGTGCTGTATACATTGAAAGATCAATGCCTGATTGATCTCATGTAACATGCCACCCATGATGGTACACGGCGCGTTTCCACTAGGCTTGTACAGGGTGACACGCACAAAAAAAGATATTACCATGAAAACAACAGCAGTATAAATATCACTAGTTGTGACACAAAAAGAAAAAAAAACTTTCGGGTATGTTCATTAAATGCACTGATTGCTGAAGCATGCTTAATATAAACAACATTGATGGCACCAGTAACAGAACCCAGAGTCGAAGCCTTCAGGGTGTCAAATAGAAATCCAGTATGTGTGTGTGTATGTGGGTGGGTGGATGGGTGGGTGGGCGCGTGTGTTGGTTAGTGTGTGTGTGTGTGTGTGTGTGTGTGTGTGTGTGTGTGTGTGTGTGTGTGTGTGTGGCATGCAAAAAGTGACTAGAACTACAATACGATACAAAAAAAAAAAAAAAAAAAAAAAAAAAAAAAGTAAAATGGGAGAGAGAGAGAGAGAGAGAGAGAGAGAGAGAGAGAGAGAGAGAGAGAGAGAGAGAGAGGAGAGCGAAGGAGTGCAGGGAAGGGCGACAGAGAGGCGAGAGAGCGAGAGGGAGAGAGGACAAAGAGGCGAGAGTGGGTGCGCGGGAAGAGCGCGTTAGAACAATCTGACAATCAAAACATTCCAAGGAGATGCAAGACAAGCAATTGAAGCACCAGGGGGAAAAATGAAAATAAGCACAAATCGGGGGGAGATGCATAATGATGGCCCAGTCACCACGTCGGGGGGGGGGGGGGGGGGGGGGGGGGGGGGGGGGATGTCATATAGATAATAAATCAAGTCATTCCAACAGAACTGTGTGTGTGTGTGTGTGTGTGTGTGTGTGTGTGTGTGTGTGTGTGTGTGTGTGTGTGAGAGAGAGAGAGAGAGAGAGAGAGAGAGAGAGAGAGAGAGAGAGAGAGAGAGAGAGAGAGTGTGTCGCATAAGAATACAAGCATACAAGCATAACAACATAATGAAAAGATTGCAGGTAAAAGTAGGAAACACACACGTGCGCGCGCGCACACATACATACACATACACACACGCGCGCGCGCGCGCGCGCAGGCGCGCGCGCGTACTCGTATACAGCATACTTATTAACGGAATAACATGTGCATTTCAAGTACAAAACACTTTCTAAATAGTCAGGGTCATACAAAAGGCAAAGAGGGTGTGTTGTGGTTGGTGGTGGGATTTATGGCGAAGTATGCAAGTATTGGCACATAAGATGGTTGAAATAATGGTGTTTGAAGGTTGCTATGCATTGGTGTTGTTTGGTTGATTCAGGGAGCGAGTTCCATTGACAGGAACCTGAATATGTTAAACTGGATTTGAATAAATCAATTCTAGGAACAGGGACATGAAGTTTGGGGTAGAGTCCTTGAGGAATTAATTGAGAATCTGTGAACTAATGTTGAGGGTGCCTTCCCAGACACAATCTTGTGCATTATGATCCCTTTGTTGTATTCTAATCTCAGACTTAAGGGGAGAACTTGAATCTTTATATAGTCCGAGTCCAGAAGACTACTGCTTTTTAGGAGGACTAATTTGAGTGCTCGCTTGTGTAGGCTTAGCAATGGTTTGAGGGTGTTAGCGCTAGCAGAGTCCCATAGAGTAGATCCATAGTCTATGTATGATTGGATATGAGACTGGAAAAAGAGCTTGCGAATGCAGGTCGAGGAAGCGTTTGATTCTGGAGAGTTGATAAACTTTCTGCGAAATTTTGCTGCACAGTGAGGTTATGTGAGTTTGCCAACTAATATTGTTATCAATTGTTATTCCTAGCACTTTTTGAGGAATGTAACCTGTTCAACTGGTACATTTTTAAGATGTACAGGAGGGAACTTAATAGTGAGATTTTGTCTTTTTTGCCTAGTTGATAAGCATGGATTTAGTTTTTTGAGGGTGAAGTGACATGTGATTTAATTCAGTCCATCTTACGAGGTCATTTGCACTTTCTTGTAAAGTTTGTGCAAGAACAGTACATCAGAATGATTTGTGTGTATATTGTTGTATCATCAGCAAAGAGTTCACAGGTGGATGTAATATAGAGAGGTAGATCATTGATGTAAATGGTGAACAGTAAGGGACCCAGGATAGAGCCTTGTGGGACGCCATAGGAAAGTGTTTTTGAAATGAAGAGAAATTTGTATTAATTTTCACACATTGTTGCCTATTTTTGAGATATATGAGCCAAAAAGCGTAAGAGTTTTTGTGGATAAGCCATACAATTTCAATTTTCTGAGAAGAAGGTTATGGTCTATCACATCAAATGCTTTTTTTGAAATCAATAAATAGGACACCACAATATCTGTTGTTGTTAATGCTATTTAGCCAGTCATCAACGAGGTTGATTAGGGCTGTGTGGCATGAATGGTTGTGTCGGAACCCGGACTGTCTTGGATGAAGCAAGTGGTAAGTATTAAGGTGGTGTGTAATGTGTGTTTGTTTATGTGTTTTTCCCAAAGGTTTGGGAAAGAGTGGAAGTGATTGAGATTGGTCTGTAGTTTGCAGGGTCTGAGTTGTCACCTGATTTGTAGATAGGTATGACTTTCGCTTTTTTGAAACTATCGGGAAAATGATTTTTGTCGATGCATAAATTGAAGATGTATGTTAACGTATCTGTAATTGCTGGAGCTGCTAGTTTGAGGATTTTGCCATCTAGGCCATCCACCCCGCAGGCACCTGACTGTTTTAGGTGCGTTAGGTAGTGATAAACTTCAAAGACTGTTACTGGGTGGAATATAAAGTTCAGACGTGATGTTTTTATCTTGGCAATATTGTTTCAGTTTTTTGAAGGTCGTTTGATCTGGAAGAATCTGTCGTGACAATGTTACTGGCTATAGTGCAAAAGTGGGAGTTCAGCTGTTCGACACAGAGATGTCTTTAATTACAGTTGATTTGGAAGAAGATTTATTGTTTGTAAGTTCGTTAATAGCTCTCCATACCAATTTTGGGTTCTGGTTTGATGATATTAGTTCTCGATAATATCAACATTGAAGGCAAGCTTTAAATCTGAAAAGACATCACACAAAGAGACGCCTGATAATGGGGGTAAATGAGCTTGAAGAGGTAACAGTCCAACAGCAGATGCTTGCTGGTTATTCTTCATTCTCCACAAATACATTTTGTTTCATTTGTATATATGTAGTTTTTAAGGCATCAGTTTTAATTAATAGAATATTGAAATGAAATTTTTGTACTGGTACATATTTTTCACTTGTAAATGAGGAATGCTGTTTACGTGTTCATAATTTATTAATTTAGTGTTTTTATCAGCCACACCAAGCAACGTATTTTTGTACTGTTTTCTGCTCGCATCGGCACCAGACGGTTTGCTTTAATATTTGATTGACTTCCGGTAAGAAAAGATACATTCAATACCGTGGCGCACTTTTCATTTCTGGCTCCTCTTTTTGCACATAGATCAGCTAGCTCATTACCCCAAACACCACAATGCGATGGAATCCAACAGAAGGTGACATCAGCTTTACATATCAAGACGTGAATAAGATGAACATTTCATTGCAAGAAAGTTGTTCGAAACGGTATTGGAAATTTTATGGTTTGCAGACAGACACTGAATATACACAAAATAACTACTTTAAATATTGTTTGTGGCATGTCAATTAAATGTGACAATGCCATAATAATAGCTATCATTTCGGCGACAAATATTGATCTGCCTTTTCCGATGGAATATATATATTTTTTCAACCTTTTGTGATGGTATAACAAAAAGCAGAACCTGACTGATTATTAGACAAAACTGAACCATCTGTGTAACTTTAAGATGTTGAGGGATATTTCTCTTGTAAATGCATCTTTACAGAATAAGATCAAATATTTGGTTGGTCAGTTTTGCTCACATCAGTGTGATCAAGATCAAAATGTGCCCTGTTTCTTTCCAAGCTGGAGGAGAAATCAAGGCCACCTTCGCTAATGTCTCAGAACTGACTGTTGACTCTTTCAAAAGAAGATTTTCTGTACAAGAGCCAATGGTAGAATATGACGAAATAGTCTGAGCTCTTTTTTGATAATGAGATTCAGGTTTTATAGCAATCTCATTTTCGTTCACACCTGTGAGCGTTGAACATTTCATTACATATTTAGCAAGTGTTAGTTTTCTATGTTCGTCTAATGGTAAAATATTGATTTCCTCATAAGTTCGGTAAGTTGAAGCATGGAACGGAATACCACGACATTTTATTTATAGGCTTTACTATCTGTGCTTTGCAGCTTTTGTAACAGGTGTTTAGGGGCACTGAAGAAAGCCTCTTGTGCATAACATAATTTTGATCGGATCAGTGATGTAGCTAAATGTTTTAAAGTGTTTATATCAACGTTTTATCCCACAGGGATTTTGTCAGGCTGTAGCACGGCAGTCACAGGAACATGGACGCTGTACAAGGCGAGTGTCTGTAGCAATCAGAAGGTGAAGGAGCAGGGAAAGCAGATCACGTTAGGGCTATGAACCCAGAATGCCAGGGTAGAAAAAAACCCATTGGTGGTGGTCAGAAAAGTTCAACAAGCAGAAGACGAACAGCAGAGACAAGGGGCGAGGGGCGATTCCCCAGGTCACTGCCGACACCTGGATACTTCCTTCTCTTTCATTTGGTAGAGGGCGTGGGCACTGCCACCACCTGCCGTCCGTTCTGTATTGTCCCTGCAATAGCCAGTGTATGGAGGCTACAGGCCCACACACACACACACACACACACACACAGACACACACACACACACACACACACACACACACACACACACACACACACACACGCACGCACATCCAAACACACACACACACACACACACACACACACACACACACACACACACACACAATCACACACACACACACACACACATACACGCGCGCGCGCGCACACACACACACACACACACACACACACGCACATCCAAACACACACACACACACACACACACACACACACACACACACACACCCGTGAATTCCTAGCCCCTGCAGTGCCCTTTATCCTACGAACAGTCGCGTGACTTCATTCCCCTCAGAGCAGAAGGTCATTTTCTCTCCCAACAATTTCGCTGATTACGATGCTCAAAGGGACGCCATTCTTTCCATCCCGACTCCCCGAGTGTGCGGAGTGAGCGATGGAGCGGCCACCGGGCCTCTCATTACGTCCCCTGGAAAACGGCAGCGAAAGGCCAGGGGAGGCTGGGCCCGTCATTTGACAAGGAACGGAAAGCAGCGCTAACTGCCGGGTGTGTTGCAGAGCGACACAGCGCTAGAGCTGCTCCCTCCCATGCCAGAAGAATCGTAAACTTTGAAACAGAACTGAGTGATGTCAAACAGACTGTGCTGCCTGTAACCTCTGCTGGTAGAGACTCACGTTCAGTCCGTGTGCCATGACGTTTCCAGTGAGCGCCAGTACGCTCAGTTGCAATCATACGCTAACAGTTCACTCTTTCTGCTCTGTGTTCTCTGAATTTTCCAGTGAGCACCAGTCAAAGGAAATCTGCACATTATCAGTTAACCCTTTCAGTTCCATCTTCTATTAATTAAGTTTTCAATGAGTGCCTGTCAAAGGAAATCTGCACGTTAACAGTTATCCCTTTTTTCGCTCTATAATCTAAGAAGTTTCCCGTGTGCCAGTCGAGGTGAATCAGCACATAAACAATGAACCGTTTTGGCGCTGTATTCCTTGAAGTGTCCAGAGAGCACCAGTCAAGAGAAAGCTGCCCATGAACAGTTTTTACCCTTTAACCCTCTCAGCTCCAGCTTGTTGGAATCCTAGCACTGCCCAGCACCAGGTCTCTCTTCCTTCCCCCCCCCCCCCCCCCCCCCCCCCCCCCCCCCCCCCCCCCTGTTTGTCGTCAGCCTGTTTATGGAGCCATTTTATCACTTCTTTCTCTGTCACAAAGCAGAATTAAAGTTATGGGAATTTTTCGTCTTTCTGCAAAACAGACTTTGTCAGTCTAACAATAGCATACCTTGAGCTGGTACAGAACTGTAGCATCAACGCGATCCTTGCTGCAACATTTACGCTACATAGGCACCGACAGGTTATAGACATTGTAGACGAACAATCAGCAGAACTATTTTCTGCCTATTTCACCTTTTAACCGTTTGCATCTAGCAAATGTTTTTTAACTCACCCGTCGTTACATTTGAATTGTTGCTTCAAAGACTAGTGCAGTGAGCAGGATGAAAGAGAGCCTTCTATGTTAAGAGCATTGTGAAGCACATGCTTTATTCCAGTCATTGTCACAAGATGTGTTGTTTTGTGCTGCATTAATTTGCAATACATCCCTTTGTGCTTTAGTTAATTCGTTAAAGTCTCTTGACCTGAACATGGGTTTCATAAATTCCGAAATGCAAAATTTCTTCCAGCACCACAGTGTCCTCACCACCTCTGTTTCCATGCTGAATGTATGTCAAAGCTGTCAGTTCTAACGAGTTCATAGGGCCTATGATTAATACATGCAAAAGGAGAATGAAACGTACAGCCTGGTGAGCATGGAGAGGGGCTTATGTAAGTACAATTCCACAAAAGACCTGACGACATGTACGGAATGTGTGCATAGCAATCAGCACCAGCAGCAGCGACAGACGACACAGCTAGTTCACGTTTCTAAGATTATAT
>JADBJO010003150.1:180000-182500 GCA_016801955.1 Conus betulinus | reverse complement strand
TTTTTTTTTCCGTTTTTAGCAATAAAGTTTGATAGTTAGCGCGAGTACGTGCATTCTTTACGACGATTAAGCTGACAGAATGACATGAAGCAGATTCTGATGACAATTTATTGTTTTAAAAAAATGGCAGGTCTGTTTCATGATTAAACTATTTCTATGATTGTTGCAGTGCTAATTTATACCTTTGGTTGTTCTTTTTGAAAAACCATCAACCATACTATGGTATTGCACACCAGCCTTTTTCTGGGACAGCATTCTGCTTAAAACAGAAAAGGCAGAGGAGTCAAATTACCACTTTCCGCGGTCACTGAGGAGAAACAATCAGGTTTCGAAATATCGGTATCTGACCCAGGAGTTATATGTTAGTGAGTTTCCTCCCCCATGGAGATTGTCTCCCCCTTGGAGACTATCAGTTTGCTGAAGGCTCATTTTGAGAAGCATTTATTATTCCCCATTCACCCACTCAAGCACATACTGTTAGTTAGGCAGAAATATCTACCACTGCAGATATGAATGCTTATCTCCCCCTATTTCTTCAATCTAAGACATAAGAGCAAGCTTTGTTTATAATTGAATATTTCTTGCAGTCATTGCAACACCAAGCTGCTCTGTAAGTTGCTGGAATGGTGCTCGGTTACTTATCCTTGGAATGGTAAATAATATATGCGGTATATTCAGTCATATCACTCAGGCTTTTATTGAACTGATTCATTTACATCATAAAAGCTAGATCGGCGTAGAATGATGCGGTTTACTCGGCCTGTTAAAGCTAGATCGGCATAGGATGATGTCGTTTACGGGACCTGTTACAGCTAGATCGGCCTAGGATGATGCGGTTTACTGGGCCTGTTACAGCTAGATCGGCCTAGGATGATGTGGTTTACTGGGCCTGTTACAGCTAGATCAGCCTAGGATGATGTGGTTTACTGGGCCTGTTACAGCTAGATCGGCCTAGGATGGTGTGGTTTACTGGGCCTGTTACAGCTAGATCGGCTAGGATGATGCGGTTTACTGGGCCTGTTACAGCTAGATCGGCATAGGATGATGTGATTTACTTTGCCTGTTACAGCTAGATCGGCCTAGGATGATGATGCGGTTTACTGGGCCTGTTAAAGCTAGATCGGCATAGGATGATGTGATTTACTTGGCCTGTTTGACGTCAGGATAAGCAGAGATTAAATCTATTATGGTAAATTCAAAATGTCGGGCAAATTCGCGTAAGTGAAGTTCCATTTCATGTCAATGCATAGCAACTGTGAACAGAATATGAATAATAAAGGACGTTTTCGTGTTCATTGAAAACGTTATCACGACGTGTTCATCATTCCCATGAATGTTACCATGACGTGTTACATCATTCCCCATGAATGTTACCATGACGTGTTACATCATTCCCCATGAATGTTACCATGACGTGTTACATCATTCCCCATGAATGTTGCCATGACGTGTTACATCATTCCCCATCAGTGTTACCATGACGTGTTACATCATTCCCCCATCAGTGTTACCATGACGTGTTACATCATTCCCCATGAATGTTACCCATGACGTGTTACATCATTCCCCATCAGTGTTACCATGACGTGTTGCATCATTCCCCATCAGTGTTACCATGACGTGTTACATCATTCCCCATCAGTGTTACCATGACGTGTTACATCATTCCCCATCAGTGTTACCATGACGTGTTACATCATTCCCCATCAGTGTTACCATGACGTGTTACATCATTCCCCATCAGTGTTACCATGACGTGTTACATCATTCCCCATCAGTGTTACCATGACGTGTTACATCATTCCCCATCAGTGTTACCATGACGTGTTACATCATTCCCCATCAGTGTTACCATGACGTGTTACATCATTCTCCATCAGTGTTACCATGACGTGTTACACATCATTCCCCCATCAGTGTTACCATGACGTGTCATTTCCCATGTGGACCTATGTATGGTTCGCCGTGTTCTAAGAGACAAATCACATCCATGAGGACCCATGTATGATTTACCACATCACAAATCACATCCATGAGGACCCATGTATGATTTACCACATCACAAATCACATCCATGAGGACCCATGTATGATTTACCACATCACAAATCACATCCATGAGGACCCATGTATGATTTACCCACATCACCCATATGGACCTATAGTATGGTGTACCGCGTTGTTAAGAGATAAACCACACCCATATGAACCTATAGTATGGTGTACCGCGTTGTTAAGAGATAAACCACACCCATATGGACTATAGTATGGTGTACCGCGTTGTTAAGAGATAAACCACACCCATATGGACCTATAGTATGGTGTGTACCGCGTTGTTAAGAGATAAACCACACCCATATGGACCTATAGTATGGTGTACCGCGTTGTTAAGAGATAAACCACACCCATATGGACCTATAGTATGGTTTACCGCGTTGTCAGAGATAAATCACACCCCATATGGACCTATAGTATGGTGTACCGCGTTGTGAGAGAGAAAC